>JAQIXX010007369.1:0-10896 GCA_034700605.1 Willowsia nigromaculata | reverse complement strand
AGCGAGAGAGAGAGAACAAGTAAAACATTACATGTAGGCAATGTCAGTAGAAACCAAGACCAATTTCAAGTGATACCTAAGCTTTTAAGCTGAACGAATGAAGGCTCGTTTCCTTTTTTATTACTCGTAGAAAATACATTGACGTTACTCCTCCTTTTTAGCTTTGCCTTGATACCTCCTGCTTGCATGAAAATATATTCACATGACATGCTAGTTTTTCTGTTGCTGCCGCTGGTATTATGGTATTCGCATTACTTGTTTATTACAACACAGCCACGAACCACACCATCCACCACAAAAACAATTGATTTTCCTGTCAAAATTCACGGCTATTTTTCTGCGAGTTTTTCTGTTGTAAACATAAAACAGTAGTGGTAGTAGTACTTAACTTTTGTTGACTACATATTGATATCTACAGAGATACTCCTGATGGTCGTAAAGTGTCTTCCCCTGTTGTTATTTTCTCCTCTCTCTATTTCCTTTTTTTCTCGGCTAATTGATTCTTTTTTATCGACCCGTGAAAAATTAACTAATGAATGTGAGCAGCTTTTTAGGAAATGAAAATGTTCTCTAACTGCTTTATTCAATAAAATCACATCTTTACTTTCTCTCTCTATGCACACAAACGAGTACGTGGAAAGTTCAATTGATGAATCTGTACACTTTTCTTTCATTCACCACGAGTTATTCATCTCAACAAATTTATCTTCATGATTAAGTATACTTTTTATGGTGTTTGTTGGCATGAGTGAGTGATACTTGTCTTTAAACGGATTTGATTAGACGTAGATTCTCTTATAAAAGTTTCTCTCCTTTCGTCTGTCTCCGCTGTCTGCTCCAGTATTTTTCTCCTTAAATGTGCCATCTCTACGTAGTAGCAAACAAAGTAATTGAATTTTTCCGAAAAGCTCTTTATATATACCAACCAAAATCAATACCAGTCGTAAAAAGATGTAAGGAGAAAATATAGCACTAGTTTTGTGCATAAAATGTCATTTTGGTAGAAGGTGTATTCGCATTCGAGTAATACATAATATTATGATGGGTATGCTCAGTCAGAGACTATAGAAATGTGTATTTTTTGGTGAGACTCACTACAAGCCTTTATGTAAGCAAGTATATAGACAGATAAATTATACCTTGCATAGTCGCAAGTTTAATTAATTAATTTTGTTACAAAAGGAACGTCCAACGTCTCCTTCCCAAATAAGCACACAAACTCGTGTTGGGCGGTGGGCATTATTATGCTGCCATTGTTTAATCCTTATAGAACTACATAAAAGTATTCCTTTAAAATACAATCATCATAAGATAAGTATATAGCGTACTTGTAAAAGCATTCTTTTAGGAGTCCTTACAGGCCAAAAAAGAATCAATAAGGGCAACCGCCACGATGCCAATTGTAATTAGTAGGATACTGAATACAATTTTAACACTCTCAAAATATATCAACTACCTATAAATAAATTACCTACGCCTACTACAATATTACGCATAATTAGCCTTAAAAACGATTTACCTTTAAAAATAACCCAACATTCGTTATATGTTTTTTAGCCACTCACTTCTACTATACGTTCATACAACATCATAATATGTATTTTAGCAATGAGGTCTACACAATACAATCGTATTTATGATAATTTTGTTTTGACAAAGAGCAATTTATGATAGCATTACAACTTCACAAACAAGGTTATTAATAATACAATAGGTTAAAATATGCATACAACACAATTTCGTTGCCGTACATAACTTAAGTATTTTACGAAATACCTCTGGCATGCAATTCATTTATATAAAAAGGTGTTGCAATTAAATCGCCACCCAACCGCTGCCTAAAGGAATGACAATGTCTTTCCGTTTAGCTACTGGTCAGCTTATTATGTTTTCTCCAGCCAATAATGGTGTCGTATAAGCATAACCAATGTGATATATGAAATGAACAACAAAGTAATCTCTTATGATGCATTCCATCATCATCATCAGCCCAGTCTATTGAAATTCGTTTTTGCTAATAAACCCCAACTACAAGGATACTTTCAAAATAAATTGAATCAGAACAAGAATATATACACTTATCATAGACGGAGTTTCCGTTATGTACATCAATAGAAAAGGCAAGGTATTTTATCTGATGCAGAGCAAATGCAAACTACAATAAAAATTATCACCGCCGCCACTACCAACAACCTCATGCTGCTAAATTGCTACACTAAAAAGGTTTACTATCAAAACATCATTTTTATTATTATCATCTTGCCATCTTTTTGTGTCTGATAGAGCGAGTTCGACCTTACAGGCATGTACTTACTCTTTAAAAAAGAAGAAAGGGAAACAGGTTCTTGGAGTAGGCAGGCATGCTCACAAATCTTGTGTACGATTTCAAGATAGCATTTGTGTGCATGCATAATGCTGACTTGTACCTTTTGTATCAATTCAATTTGCGCGTATCTAACATCTATTTTCACAGAAAGACTTTTATGATGATGATGGAACGGAAATGCATTTAAAAGAGATGTTATGGTCATTAAATCAAACCGTCATCTCTCATTTTAACATGTAGTATGAATTCAGTATATTAGCAGAGCATAAATCACTACCGTCGCTCTTTTGAAAGACCATTAAAGAACAGAACAATTCATACTACTCTCACTCTATTTTTTACAAAATGAAACAGAATCAAACTGGGTACAAAAAGCACAGAAACGAATGACCGATATTTCAAACAACTTTGCGGCATGATATTAATTTAACTAAATTTAGAACTGCAAATTCAAGTAATTAAGAGTTTGAAGAGAAGTAGTCCTCAAGCAAATTAAATAGTATTACTAAATGTCAACATATTTAGAACGAGTTCATTATATTACTGAATAATTTAAACATACAGCTGGATGTTTGTGGGATTTGAGGCATAAAACTCATGTTTACTATCACCACTATTACAACTACATAAACTTTCATCCTTGTGACAGTAAAAGTCACTTTTCTGTTTTTTACATCGCAACAGGCGAAAGGATATTTGAACATTCCGATAAAAGCATTAAAATGTCTGCACACTGTCGTTTGCTATTATTAAACCGAAAACTTATAAAGGTCGCTTGTATAACATTATATATGAGTGGAAACGAAATGACATTGAGTTAACAAAAAACATTGCAATATACCGAATGTTAAGAAATGAAAAAATTATTTACACACTACAATTTTGACTGATAGAACTTACCTATTAACTTTTACCAAAAAAATCAATAGCTGGTTAGGGTTTTCTACGTAAACACACAATACAATACACAAGCATATATATATACCTACGTAATAAGAACAATACCTACTTTTGCTTTCATTCCTGCTTGCCTTCCTTTCCTACTTCCTACCCTGCGATGTATATACGAAATACAAAACGCCAACACACAATAGGAAAATCACAATATTTATACATACGTGAGAAACTCTTCCCTTTTTACTTTCCATTACTGTTCACACATCCATCATCTACCATACGAAACTAGGTAATACACATAATATAAACTTACTTTACAACTATTTTCCTAAATCATACGTGTAAAATTGTAATTATCATATGGTCCATTACAAAGGAACAATAGACATTTTTCGAGATTGTTTACCTGAAAGATTGGAATATTTTATCTGATCTTTTTAATGAAAATAAGGAACAAAATCACGCATGACGAACAATAAAAACCATTGATTTTTAAATGTAGTTACATATACTGAATTGATGATGATTTTACGCATTACAATAATCGGCGATTTCCTTACAAAAATTTTTTTTCACTATGATCGCTATTTATACGTTTTCCCGTGTTTCTACTACTACTGAACTTTCTGTAAACAACAGAGCACTGTACATGCTATAGTATTTGTACCCTAACAAAAAACCAAACCTTCCTGGCCTTATACCTTAATATCTTTAAATTAATCAAGTTTTTCATTGCTAGAGATAAAATACTGATTTTTATTACGATTCGGATTCATAAGTGTAACTTTTATGCATAAAACACCTTGATCCACGAATAAGTCTAGTTAAAAATTCCTTTTGAGATTTCCCGAAGCATTTAAATTTGCAAGTTATAATTAACGGAACGTGTTACTCGGGGGAGGTCAGTTTGTAAGGTCAGAAAGGTATTATATAATCCCTTGTACATACTACGGTACACAGTAGATATGTACTCAGTAAGTACACATTTAAGACTCTATAAAACAAACAATTTGTCTGTAAAAATGTGAGCTAAAATCATCTTTAAGGAATAACCGCAACAATGGTATAGTTTATAGTTAGCTAGACTAGCTATGTAGAGATGAACAAAAAAATCACATAGTGCATTAGCTATTGCTGTAGAGAAAGATGAAAGAGAGTGTTGGTAGTGCATACCTAAATTGTACAAAAATAATAAATTGCTTGAAAAGTTATAATATACTTTATATAAATACACTGTAATATTAAATTGTTATAAACTTACGCATAATGCGTACACTTTAATATATTCATAGGTTGAAAAGATTAAGTTTTAAGGTATTTGTGGTAGACGGGAGAAAAGGGGAAGATGAGAGCATTCACAAAAAGTGCTTGTAAGCAAAAAAACTGTAGATGAGCTGTTTATAGTTAAATTATAAACAAAAAACAAAAAAGCTTAGTAGAGCGTACCGCATTGTATATTTGCCGAAGCCGAGATATTATACATAAAACATGCATCTTAAACATATACATATATAAAGAGTTTTTATAGATTAAAATATTTTTTTCCAAGAGGAGGCTAAAATCATAAACAAAAACGTAAAAAATATTACGGTTTAAATTAATTATAGGAAAGACATTATTTACTGGTAATGATATGATGTTGATGGCCATGATCACACGACGAAACAAAGTGTCTAAGGTTAATGGTCGCTCATCGTCACTACCGTTCATAAAAGGAAGACGTTCATTTTATAGAAAGCAACTTTTACAGATGAGAAGGTTATTTCATAACGTCACACATAGTCAACGCTTTTAAAGAAAATGAACATGAATCTTTTTTTCTCGTTCAATCAAATCAATTCAATTCAATCTTCAATTATAGAAAGTTTCGTTCGTCCAATATATTTTTTAAATGTTTAAAATCTTCTGTGGTGGTGTAAATGCAATTTAGCAAGCCAATCTTTTCACTAGTTTTAAATAAAACATGCTATTAATTTGAATAGAAAGGTTTTGTAAACACTTAATAAGGTTGTCTGTCGAAAACCATAAGACCATCATCATTATCAAGCGCATCGGCATCACTCATTTAATTTTTTGATGATCATCATCGCCATGAAAAAGTGAATGCATATAATGCATACACGTGTGTACTTATAAATGGATTTAAAAAATGAATGGCTTGTCAACAGACTTCTCACAAAGTCAGTGAAGGTTACAAAGGATGAGATGATGATGCTCCACTGATGATGATAATGATTAAACCAACAAAACCTTACTACTACTGGTGCATTACTTAATATTTTTGCACACCAATAAGCGATGCTTGTGCTAAGTATGTATCATGAACTGCCAGTAATGATTATACTTACACCAAACTTCTGTCTGAAAGTATTTGATTTGATTTAGTTTATGCGTAGTATACTTCAGGATATGAGATAGTCATGCAAGTAGGTCACATTTTTAGCTTGGTTCTTTTTTAGTTATTTTTTAATGTCTTGTTCCCGTTACTCTATAGTAATAAGTGTATGCCAAAGCCAATATCATTACAAACATCGATAAGTGTAAATTTTAATATCGGTAGCATAAAAACATACAAACGCCAGTTTTCTTGCATAAATTACGAAAATAAGGTATTTAGAACAGACATTATTCTATAGTGAGAATAGATATGCCTAAGGTTTCTCAATTTGGTTTTTAAGAGTTTATTATTTTATATTAATTAGTGTATTATAATTTGTTAATATTTATGTTCATTCATTCAATTATCAACCAACAGCGCAACTCATTCATAAATGATGACATGTCATTTTCAAAAAAAAGGTTTATACGTATTCACAGTACCTTTTGTTTCATAAAAAAAAGCGAACAAAAAAACAGTAGATAGTTTATGCTGTAATTTACCAAACATCACAATCTACATTTACGTTCATTTATACCTTTAATTTATCAAATCACGACAGTGTTGTACACAGAACATATTTTGCATGCATTTTGTGTGTGTGTGATTTCTTTCATCAACACTTAATTATTAATCATACAATATATACATAATCAGAAAATGCTTATTTATAAAATTTAACTTAAACATGTCAATAATCTGTAATTATGTACTTTTAAAATGTATTCAATTACCCATCAACAAAAGATGCCATGAAGCAACACGACAAGACGAGTTAAAATACCTGCGTGTAATAGACAGACAAACAATGAAATTGAAACGCTTTTGAGTTGAATGTGTGTGCGTTGTGTGCTGATTACTTTGATGGCGATGATAATGTACTTAATCGTGCGTTAAGAGAACAAACACCACGACGGTTTGCTGACGGTGGCAAAGCAAGACGTTCTATAAATGGCAACAACGAATCAGCTAAATATAAAATTATAAACCAAACAGCCATCGAGCCATCCCACTATGTCAAATCATCGCCATCACGAAATGATTCTATGGTTGTGTTGCGCTGTTGTCTATGCATTTGTACTTGAGTCAATATATAAGAGTTTGTTTGGGAAAAGGTAAAGAGCACGACAAAGACAAGAATGAAGTGTGCGTTACTTGCAATTTTTTCTTGCATTGTTATGTAAATCGTGTAAAAAGTGCAACAGCACCAAACAATCGAAAGTGTTTGAAACAATCGCTATTTTTGTAGTTGTTTATCTTTTTACAAATAAAAACGCGTGTAGCGATCACATCATCACAAATACAGTCAAAAGTACAAGAAATGTCTCATAAGTGTTTGGTGAGAACTGAGACGAATGTTTAATTATATATTGCATTTCGTTGGCGTATTATCATTGTTATACGGCAATTTGATGGTGATGATGATAGTAACCAAAACCAAATCTGTGTCATCGAAGGGAAAATTGCAAGCATTATCTACCTACACACATTCTTGTGCTATAATAATAATGATAAGTATATGCAAAGAATTATAATAATTGTTTAATTTTTCTGTACTGATTCTGTAATGTACACTCTTTACAATGCTTGATGCTACAATAATATCATAAAGTACACTATAGAATATTCACGCGACTTGGTTTGACACTTTTTAATTGTTTAAGTGTAAAAATAAGGAAAATGTATATGTACATGTAGTGCTGGTAGTCATCTCAAGAAAAAGGCTTTGTCGCGCTCTGTAATACTAAGTTTGCAATTATACTTCTAATAGCTAATTCAATCATTATTTCTGTATGGTAATTGGTAGTGTACTATATATAATCTTAACTGCGAGTCCGTACGTATAAAATTTTACATTCGTTTATAGAAAGATACAAAATGTTATTATGTATATGTGTTATTGTCTGTTGTTGATAATGTACGCACTTCAGAGATGTGTGTAGTGAAGATAAGCATGCGTCTACCGAATTTAACTGATATTAGAAGGTAAGATGAATTAAGCCGTTTATTAAAAAGAGGGAGAGAGAACGTTGATGTAAGCTACATTGTAGATTTAGAGAATCATAAGTGTACATATTAATGAGTACATACATCATTGTTGTGTGTATTGTTGATGCTGATGATGATCATGACATGAATGTTTCATCATGATGGTTCTTTTTTATACAAAAATAAGTGCAAAAAATGTGAAAAATATAAATGATACAAAAATGCTGATAAAGGAATTTAAAATGATAATTAAGGTCCATTATAGATATATAGCGAATTCAAAGATAAAAAATACAGTAAAAATAATGAAAATATATTATGCTAGTATGTAATGTTATTATTATTATTATTATATTACTGCAATAATGATTGCAGACATTGTTAATCTTTAATGAAATCTACTATTACAGATGTACATAAACTAGTTATAAAAATAATATCGTAATTATAACGTGCTCGTCGTGAACATAATATAAGATTATTATGCTGTAACGTAATCTATGATAAAATAATATTAATAAAATCTCAGACAATTGTGTCTCTGAGTTATACAGAGAAAAATATAATATTCTCCTTGTCCTTAATAATTATTTTGCATAAAAACATATTTCATTCAAATTCTGGCTCTGGAAAAGTCATTACTGTCCTCTACAACTTTGAAACGGATCATTTGATCATTGCATCCTCTTAAATTTGTGATGACTACCTGTCACAAGGCATTCTACAACTTTACTTCTCGGCAGCCGCAAATGCTTCTACAATTTTCCACACAGCTATAATCATCATCATCAGATAGGAAAAAAGTTCAAATGTTAGATCCTAGAGAGGAACTTACAGCATCATCAATTAAAGCATCAAAACATATGTAGCTGATAATGAAGTGGGAGGAACGGAATAAAAATGTTGTGTAGCTTGCACCAAACTACAAACCATTCAGGATGTTGAAAAAGACACATGCACACATATAATACTTGCTTCTCCATACAGACTTTTGGCTGAGGAAATGGAACGCATAAAAGATGCAGTAGAAGAAGAAGAGTTGAAGAACACATAAATACAGGGATGCCAAAGTAAACCTTAGCATTGAGATTTACATCTCCCAGTTTTTGGTAGTGAGATGGAAAAAAATGTTGCTCCTAAAAGACGAAAGCACATAACACTATATACTACCATCACGGCCACTGCATATCTGAAGACAAGTACGATGATGTAGTAGGAAATATATGGAAATGCATCGTTCAGGTTTAGCTGGCAACAGTCGAGCAAGAAGATAGAGTAGTTGAGTTGGAGTTGGTTGGGGCGTGCATGCATTAACCATGAAGTATGAGAATTTCATATCATTATATGCATGCCCACTTCTACTAATATGTTTATATATACAAACATAAAAGTTTCAATATATATAAGTAAACTACTTTTATATACACAAAGTGTTCAAGTGACAGACATGCATTAATTCACTCAAGGACCACCAAGTACGTAAACATTGCCATCATCAAAATGCATCTTTTTATTTTCATAAAATACTTATATAAAAGGACATAATCAAAGAGTAATACTCTTCATATGAAAATGATATACAAACCTGTACTTATCATCAGATATAAAATACTATGTAGGTATATATCTTCTCTTATTTTGATTTTATTATGCATCATTCCTCAACCATCATAAATCCACTTCTTAATCATTCATCATTTTTCCTATTCAGACAACATCGTCGTATCATCATCATAATCACAAATGAAAATCACCACCACCTCACTTCACTCTTACTTGCTCACATTTGTCAACAAAAATGAATGCCCACTTCAATTCAAGTAAATAACATGCCTTTTTCCTACCCTTTTATTATTGCAAAAAATATGGAAATAAAAATCATCATTCTGGAACCTACCCTGGAAAATTGTGGATTGTATACGTGAATGGAGTTTGTTATTATAACTTTATAACTTATTCAATAAAATACAACCGCGTTAAGTTTTAACTGGGTCACTCTGTTGAATTGAAAGATTGAAACTGAAAGCAGCCTTATTAATATTTCCTACACAATAGAATTTTTTGTCTGACAAGTTATATGTGACGATATTGGAGATAAACGTTGAAGGAATTATTGTGTATGAGTAACACACAACAAAAAGTATTAAACTCATATGTGAAGCAGCAACAGAGGAGAAGGTCACCTTGATTGACATTTTGTATACTCTGACTGAAGCCAGAAAGAAGGAGAAGGTTGCGCGTAACACCACCATCGCATATAAAATGTCGAAAATAAATCTTGCTAACAACTAAATTCAGCAGAAATATGCTACCAATAGACCTTTGCATATCAACCTCATTATTACAGACGACATCACTGAGCGAAAAATGGTATGTATCATGTTCCTTTCCGAAAGATATTTCAACAGAGGGGAACAAGTAGTAAGCAAGCAAAATGAGCATGGAATCACAAAACGACAGAAAATGTAATTCCACCTGGAATTCCCAATCAAAGCACTACTAACTCAGCCACTAAACATGCACATTCAACATTCACATAATATCGTACATCATTCGTATTCGGAGCAGAACTATTTATTGTGCAATTCGACTTTTTACAACGCAAAACTAAGAAGATTTTTAGGTATACATGGGAGCATAATGGCATCATCAACATCATCGTCTGCACACACGTTCCAACCAACTTGACTTGCTACACAATGCCAAGTGCCAAGCCAAAGAATAAAAAGCGAAATCGTTCCAACTCCGACTCTCTTCTTATGTTTTTTCTTTATTGCTATTGCTGCTGTGGGAATCAGGTAAAAAAAGACACAACTAACTTGTGATGATGTTGTGTTGTATGTGATGTGGAATATTTCCTGTCCTTGCCAAACAAATAACTACGTAGTTGTAGCTCTCTCTGTACTATTCCACTGTAGCTGATTTAATACTGCCGATGTGAGGAGAATTCTATTGAAAACACGCTATCGCATCAAGAGCAAAGGAAGAGCGGAGTGAGAGAGAGAGCCACTCACTCCTACTCCAATTGATGATGATGATCATGATGGTGATGACGATGATGCTGGATTGCGGTTCATCAATCAAAAATCAAGGTTTGCATGCCAGTCGTGCAAATATCTGTACTAATAATACAGTGTACAGCCATACATAAATACATCCTTATATTCACACAAGTGCTGATTTAGCCACTTTTTATATCTATTTCAATGGGGCAGGTAGTAGGTGAGCTGAGGTGACCACACACGTACATAACTTTTATTATACCTACCTAGCGTGTATTTGCACATGTCATAATCACAATTGTTCA
>JAQIXX010007368.1:0-10922 GCA_034700605.1 Willowsia nigromaculata | reverse complement strand
GGGTATTACTTAATTATTTAGCTTGTGCAATCTAAGTGAACAGCCGTAAAATTCCTCTTATATGCACATTGCTACAATCAAAAACCGAGGGTTCACACCTTTTGCAACCATTATTGAGAAAATACTTTTAGTTAAGGAATGCTCAATATAGAACATATGTTTATTATAGACATGGATATTCTTACAAATGTGCATATCCATGATGAGAGGGCACAAATCCATAATGTGCCAAGAAACGTGGTAACTTTTTCAATCTCCATTCTCACAGAACTTCAGATCCCGTGATCTGTAAGCATTTTCATGTCTGGCATAATGAAGCCTATAAGTTTTCAAATCCATAAATGTTACAACTTCATCTTAATTTTGTAACAAACGATAGAATAATATAAGCTCATATACAAGGCAAATAGAACATCGCGAGGTCGAGTAGCTAAAATTAGTTGTCTGGCTACTGCTTCGAACTGAGATAGTGCTCTTATTTTTAATTGCAAAATTCAGCTATAAAACTCAAACACGAAAATGCAAGTATGTTACGCCATGTACAGAATTCGTTTTGTAGAGCTAGTTAATAGTATCTCTTAAAACCGTACTTAACGTAAAAGTGTCAATGTAATAACCTGATCTGATCACGTTCTGTAATGTCCTTGCGAAACGTAGCATAGAAAAACTTACAAAATCTTCTGGTGCGATTGACGTAATAAAAGTTTTATCTTAGTTTTAAAAAACAGGATTTCATTGAATCGTGCATCCCTTCCAATGTCACTCGAAGAAGAAAATTTATGTAATTCTGGACTTCTTGTTTTTAGCAAGAACAATACACGTATTTTTAGATTTCTGAAAGTTTAGCCTAACTTCGATTCATGTTTTTCATCAACATCTATTACACTTGACACGAGATATCTATATTTGACCTGTGTCTCTCGAAAGTGTTCACGAACATTTCGCCTTCCTGTAAACAAAAAAAACTTTTCATGTAATGTTGTTTCGTTACCCTTACACAACACGTATTCATATACAAAAATAGAACAATGCATACTTTCCTGCATTATGTTTGCAAATGTAAAGAAAATTACTAAACCTTTAAAGATCAAGTGTTCTCAGCACGTTTACTTCGGAGAATTGTGATACTTCTTAATATTCTATGAACGTAAAATATTTTCCTAACTTACCTTCAAAATGATGGCCTTATATACCCTAGACGTTTGACCATCTCCGCTGTTGAAAAGATACAGAAATATCTGCTTTCTCATACGAAGCTAGCCATGCAACTAATACTCCACTTCCTCAGATTTCTTTATATCAAGTACGGCAATTTGTGCGTCCAAGGAAGAACAAATGAAACTAGAAGGGCTTTGTTTCTTTTATAAAGACAGAACTTCTCTGATCTTTTGGTACATCATAGTAGTATTTGCGTGGTATTATATCAGAGTTTGTATTATTTGTTACAGCGTTATATATCCTCTTCAAAAGTATCATAATAAAATTTATGCCTGACTAAACAAATCATGTCTCAATTTTGTTCTTGTGAACCCATCATCAAAATACGCAATAGATTGCTTATATGTGTAAAAGCAAAATTGTTAAGAATTACAAAGTAAAACGTTTGGTTCATATATTTCTACTAACACTGAGTAGGGAATCTTCCTCGGTGTCTCAAGCTCACAGATTCAGAAATACTCACGTCTTGCTTCGTTATTTGTGCGAATTCTATTGGTTTATTCATTTTACTACAGAAAAGAAATTTGAAGTCTTTATGCCATACAGTGTCCTTTCTACTAGCTAACAATGGTTACAAAAGAAAACTTCCATAATAATTAGCGAACACAAACAAAAAATTAGCTCAAAACAGTATATGTTCTACGATTCAATTTACTCTTTATTAATGCAAACAAAATCTCAGCAGCAGTTGAAAAAGTATTGCTAAGGTTACACACAAAATAAGCAACATTAATATTAAGTTTTCGATAATACGAGTGTGCAATGATAAATTTGATGACAGGGCTGATATTTTTTGAGTTCCTCTAGTAGAGTGTCAACCAGAGGTTATGGGAACAATTCCTTGGGATCATTGCAAACTTGTGAAAAAGAGCAGTTATGATATGAAAACTGAATTGTTGCACAAACTCAAATTTTCTTCATATCAGCAGAAAAAAAGATTAAAGCATCGAAATCAGCATAAAACCCGAACAAGACGTAGTTTGCCCAGAACCTGAGAGCCTTGTGGCACTTGAATACCTAGATTTCATAGTAAATTTTAGATTCTTATTCCATCGAGAAATTTATGCAAAACTTAATAACGATTGAGAGTCACAAATTCCTTGAATGATATTTTTTTCCATTTTATGACATTTGTAAAATGAATTCATTTGGAATAAAAGCTGCAGTAAAAAATCTCAAGGCAAAAACTATCTATCAATCGATGATACCCGGATAATTCTAAGAAATCGCTTCACATGATAAAGCATGTGCATCTTTAAAATAATTAAATTCTTAAACACACACAACGATTCAAAATGTCATCCGCTATTTATGCAACCATATTTAGGTAGCAATGTTTAGTCAATCTGCTAATGTATTGAAATTCAGTGGAAAGCCAACACACACTTCAGGTCAGATTTTGCTCATATCATAAAAAATGTGGCAATAGGAACAAAAGTGAAAGTTTGTGTACTTAGAAACAAAACGACAGGATACTTAAACTTATTATATGCCTCGGTTACTTTACTAAAAGGAAATGTCACATCGGGCTTTATTTGGCTGACGTTATATGAGCCCTACTTTTTTGTAAAATACGCACGTTTCTCTTTGCGTGTTTTATGACCAAAAGAAAACGGTGAATGCCAAAAAACGTGAACAGAATGTTTTATGAAACTTTTACTAGTGCAAACTTCATTTAGCTGCTTCTGTCAAAATCACGATAAATCAATGTAAAGTCTCAAAAGCATCATCATAACAAAACTATGTCAGAAAAATTGTGAACAAATGACAAATATTTTAAGGAATACAGTTCTTTATTATTTTTGTATGAGACAAGTGTCATTATTTTTGGTCCATAACAAGCGTTATCAATTGCCACTAAGAAATTTTGTGTGTAAATACTCTTTTTTTAAAAAACAGAGTACCCATATTCAAATAGATGCTTTTAAAGTAAAGTGTTTCATACCAAAAAGCAATTTTCCATAAATACCTCTTCATAAGAACTCAAATTTACTTAAAATCTCAATCGCGTTGGCAGAAATACAATTATCAATTCATGAAAAATAATCTTTAGTTTGTTTGTTATATTAGGACAAAACTTTTTCCAACTACTCATCTTTGTTGTCTCGCAATATCAAGAGTTTTTTAATAGATTGGTTCACAAACTAAAATGTAATATTTTTATCATCTTCCTTGAGTTGCCATCAAATTATCTGGAACTGAACAATGTTTCATTAATATGTGATGTTATAAATATAGTCGTTTTGCTAAAAAAAAGTTTCCTGGCTGTCCAAGCCTTAATAAATGTTATAAGATATATTACATTTAAAAAAATGCTACACACATGTATAAGCTGCCACTTGTGCTTTTTATATAAAACGTTTTTTTAACTAATAGATCCTTTAACGTTTTTTTAAATAACTAATAAAGCCATTCCGTAGCAAACCAATTTTTACTTTACAGCAGAGTCCTTTTATTTAAGATTGAATCATAAGCTTTAAGCATCATATAAATTACTTGATTAAAATCAATACAACAATTAAAATACAATAACATATATTATCATAAATATTTAATTGCTATGCTTAGCCATATAGCTATACTTAGACGAAAAAGCAGTTCTAAGGAATCAGTGTTGCTTGTATTGTTCTTTGTTTTGTTCTTGTTCTATATTTTGAATTTTGAAAAAAATATTGTTTGTTTTGTTTTGTTCTGGCCGGAACAAAATTGTTCTCAGTTCCGATTGTTCCGACGAAAAAACATTTTTGTTTGTTCTGTTTTGTTCCAGAACAAAATTGTTCCTATTTTAAAATTTACTTTATATTATTTTACCGTATTGGCCTTCATAATTAGGAACTATGTTATCCCAAAGGACAAATATAGCTGCTAAAATTATTTATAAATCATTTTCATCAATTTTATTTGATATTTCAAACATAAATCATGCTACTATTAGTAATTTCCGGAACCTTAGCATGCATAATGCATTAATTATAGGTTATTTGATTTGAAAAGTATGGGAAATCCGATTAATTGCTTCTGTAATTTATTTATTTAGAACTAAATTCCAAAAGAAACCTTCAAAATATCATATTTTAGGGCTTCAAATTCATTATTTTTTCATTTTGTTCCGCCTTGGAACAATATTGTTCTATGTTGTTCCCGAAAATGTCAAGTTGTTAGTTCTGTTTTGTTCCAGCTGGAACAAAAACAGGAACAAAACAAATTTTTTTGGAACAAAACAAAAGAACTGCTGCAACAATATTGTTCCAGAACAATACATGCAACACTGCTCCTTCCTTTCCTTCTCACTTTTCCCGTATGGGTGAATCATCTGGATTCTGTTTACAATCAGCAGCTATCATGATTCATGAGTGTGTTTACATACATACAATACAATACATACAACAGTGTATCACAATCCACAACACAACATCACATGCGGGCATGCGGGGGATGAATCTTGATGACTTGTTTTGGCTGATTTGAGGTTTGCTCTGATCATTTTCACGAACAAGCAAATAAATGTTAGTCATATTCGTCAAGTGTCACAAATTGTCTAAAGAGCGGACAGTGACTGATATCAATCAATAATTATTGTCAAACACTTTGTGTGCTATGTTTTGAAAGTAAAAGCAACGAGATTGGTTAGTTGAGTGGTGAATCAAAGGGACCGGGGAACTTGATAAGACTATTCAGTTTTGGTCAATTAGCTGAGCAGTATTTTTCTTCTATCTATTCAATCATGAACCTTTCCAAGCAAAAGAATGACAGGAAGTTGTTCCTCTGTCGAAGATACTTTTATGGTAAACGGACTTTCTTTATCAATGCTTGAATCGCAATTTTCACAATCGAAATCTAGCCAGTTTTTTAGTACTTAATTGAAATAATAAATTTAATCATTCGTTTTGAAATATTTTTATAGCTGGATTTGCTCTCCTACCCTTTGTCTGGGCCATTAATGCGATCTGGTTTTACAATCAAGCCTTCAGAACGCCTCCGTTTCCAGAACAGAAAGATATCAAAAAATGTAAGTGAAATATTTTGTTTGTAAAATATTGGGAAATTCGTAACTGATTGGTTGATCAATAACTAATTAAATTTTATTTGATTGTCCATGTTAGATGTGATACGTTCAGGACTTGGAGCTCTGGTTTGGGCAATCGCTCTCATTTCTTGGAATATTGTTTTTCAAACAAATAGGGTGGCGTGGGGGGAGACTGGGGATGACTTGTCCTTCGTGATTCCACAAGGAAGAGCTTGAAGAGTTGGGGAAGCATCCGTGATTCCTAGCAAATGCATTCTGTGGATTCCTAACCGTATTATTATTATTATCGTGTTGTACGTAAAACATGCGTTGATATAAATCATTTTTACTTAAAATGTCTACTTGTAAAATATTTATACCTAATTTAATATGATTAAAAGTGGACACGTTTAATTTTATTGCATATTTATTGTCCAAAAATGTATTTTCGTTTTTTCATTTCAAAAATGTTTTCTTTCCTCTTATGCATTATAGTGAATCGTGGAGGAATGTTTAACTTTTTGATTTATTACTTGATCATTGTTTAGTTTTTATTTAAAAATCATACATATTTGGTCTTCAAAACAAAGATTTGACACATATTTTAGGACTATAGCGTGGAATAATATTTGAATAGCTTTTCTATCCAAGATTTTCATTCGATAACAGTTTCCGTCTTTCCATTCTTTGTGATAAGCTGAACTAGACTTCCACTTGGTGGGGACTCGGGGCTAGTTATCCAGTTATGCAAAATGCTGCAATTTTAAGTTATTAATTTCCTTACTCACATTTCATTATACTACATCCAAATTAAGTTCATTACAATTTTGACGAAACTTACTTCGCAACATCTTCCAATGGTGTCCAAGTGTCATCGTGCTTCATAAACTTTCTATTCATCGGAGTGTCTAATGTCACCGGCAAAATTGCCAGCGCTTTTCCTCCTTTTGGCAAACCTCCTTTCTCAGTGCCTACAGACTTTGTAAGATGGTGTACTGCTGCCTAGTTTCAGTTATTAAAAAATACCAGAGATTATTTAGTGATTTCCACCTCAAATTTGCGAGCCGTCCGCCCCAAAAATGTGCTTCTATCAATCTTGTTCTATTTTTCTTCTCACCTTTGCCACTCCGTATCCAATCATTCCAGGTGTGGCTTGCAACGCAGGCTGAGCTCCTGTTAAAACCAAGGTTCCTTCTTCTTTCAAGTATTTGCTGGCCAAGTTACTGGCAATCAGGGATGTCCAAAGACTTTGCTGCAGCATTAAACTTGAATTCTTGAGGAAATCCTTGGAAGCCGCACTGCCACCTTACAAAACAAATGTTTCGTTTTTCCAGAGTTAAAATGCTGAAAACGCATCCGAGATGCAATCTGATAAATATTATAATTATATGAATTACCAGCCCATCCTCCAGCAACACATAGAATCGCGTCAAGTTTTAACCCTTCCGGGACATTATTTTTCACACATTCTCCCTGAAAAGTCAAGAAATGCCAAATGTTAATTAAAGGCATTGTTTTATCATCAATTTGCCAGCAATTCAAATGAAATGTTTTTTGCTCAAAAATTGTTCAAAGAAGGCTTTTACCTGATCCTCTAAATTCAGGTTGTTTTGCAATAATATGTTGTAGTCTGCGGTTTCATTTGCTACGAAGTCTATGCTGCCAACATGAAAACCCTTTGTTTTAAAAAACTGGACCAAATGTGAGCCCAAGGCTCCCTTGCCACCGTAAATGAGAATTGCTTTGCTCATCTTATCAAGAATTCAAACGAAGGATCTTCGTCTCCAAAAGTTGTGTAGCAGTCCTTAAAAATATTTAGAATTGAAACTTTATCAAAAAATAGAACTGAAACTTACAAGGAGTCCAAACAAGACAATCGAGTATGAAGTCACAAGTTAACAAACAAGTTTAGGACAAGGAATGTCAGAAGCTATAATTATCCAGCCAACAACAAGTTTAAAAAAATGCTGATGAGAACTCGAACTGTCTATGGTGAATGTCAATGAAACCTTACGGAGCAAATTGTAATATCGGCTACACTTGTTCAAAATAGAGCTCTCAGACACACCAACCACACCACCACTTCATCATCATGCACATGTTGAAAGTATTGAAAGGGCTGAATGCTGAATCTTCTCCAGAGAGTTGATAGATAAAATCTGATAGGCACAGACGCACATACGACTATACTACCACCATGCAAGGATGCATAAAGCCATACTATACAACATATACTAGTATCGACATATCTTTTAAGTAGCTCTTTTATCATGATTATTTAAAGGCAAAGAGAAAATGGACATTCAAGGCAAAATGCAAATAGAATGATGGGAAGGTGAGAAGTATCGTAAAATGCTAACTTACTGTTAACATGCTTATCAGGCCTGGCATGTAAGTCAATAGGACAACTGGAAATCTCTGGACATCCAAAGATGAATAATGAATAACTAGACAAAGTCTAGTGCAGCACAGCATGAAATTTTCGTGCAATTTTATGCATCATAGAAATTACTCTTTACACTACATTAGTTTTAATCCATCCCTCCATCACTTCCAGCAAAAAGAGTTCCGCTTTTGTAGAAGAACTGTCGAATTAACAAACAATATAGAATGTTAAATATTTATGCTACGCTAAAGGATAATAATGATGATCTCGTTGTTGCATATGAATCAATTACTCATATATTAATGAGTTTTCATTTGATAATATTGAGGATGTGGAATATAGCAATGGAAGTTTTTTTTAAATTGAAGTTTTGAACATTTTTGTATACCCAGAAATGAAATGAAAATACCTATACTAAATCTTGAATATGTGAGCTCATTAGCTGAAAGGAGTATCTGGTCCATGTCATTGTATTTGACTTTCTTCATCAAAATCAATTGGCTTTTGGTTTTGCGTATATAAATACTATAGTATACGTAGTTATAGTGTAAAAGATAATATTATATATTCATGCAATCTGAAGTGAAAGGGTTATCTTTATTCTAGTCTATCCAGGGCATGCATCAAAGTAAAATATCCGATGCTCAATTTTTTTCTTTGTTCATTCATTTCTCTTGAAGAGCATTACTCCGTCTAGTATGGATTGATTGCGTATGCGTGAATATTAAATTATGTTATACATGCATTTCAATTTAACCGTTAAAAATATATGACAGTCAGGTCTGCTGTGGATTTTACTTATTTGCCGGTAAATTGTCTGAGGTAGCCAAAAGTGGTCTAAGATGGAGGATAGGACTATTACTGAATCATTGAATCATCAACGACGATGAAAACCCTTGCACAAGCTAGAAAACTGGATAAGTGGCTACTCTTAAAAGTATCAAAGCAGCAAAATCCGAATTGTTTACAATAAATGTATCCTACGACCCATGTTGACATTGAAATTACGTATCTTGTTGTGTTGGGATAATTTTGTGCAAAAAAATACAACATATTATTATTATCCAAAACCTGAGAAATTATAAGCCTTAAAACAAAAAAGTTATATTCTTAATCATAAACCTGTATCAAAATAAGAGTAATTTCGTATGAAAATTTTAATTTTATGTTTGGAACCATGCATTACTGACGATAAATCTGGATAGTTTGGGAATGTATGCAGTTGCAAGTGGACATGCATATTATAATGCAAGAAGATGCAAGTAGAAATAATGGAATCGAATAGAGTCCCATACAATTTAATAGTACCATACTCTCGTTCTCATCCAATGTAGCCCAGAATAGACAAGGTCTTGGACAGGGGAGTTTTTTCAAAGCATTATGAATTCTGGTTTCCTTTCAAACTTTACGTTGTAAAGCATTCCAATTCCAACCAAATAAAATGCTGCACACACAATTTTTTAAATTGTTCCTTGCACTGAGCAGAAATCATACAATACAACGTACAGTTCAAGGCTCCATATACACAGGGTTTTAAACAAGGAAGAATTTGCAGCATTGTTTCCATCAACGTGACAGTCAAGTGAAAACGCTATTATTAAACACAGGAATGAATGACAAATATAATGCGTATTATTATTTTCTATTTTCAGCGACTCAGCTCGTGATAACATTACGAAATCACATATAAAGATGGTAGGTAGTGAGCATTTTATTTCTCATTAACAATAGCTTCATATCCCCCATTGTTCTTTATGCAACTTTGGAAATCAATGAGCTATTAAAATGGTTCATGGCTTTGCGGAGAAAACGCAATTTAGTTTAAGAGGGGCATAAATTCTGATTAAATACTTCTATGTATAAAGCGCAGAAACTTGTTCCTATTGAATAAGAGTTGTCACCACTTTACATACATTATTTAATTTTTTATTACAAAACAAAAATATTTAATAGCAATACAACTTGCTGCGCAGTAGCATCCTTCCACGTTGACGTTTTAAATTAACATCTTTGAATAAATATTTTCAGGATAGTATCTTTTTTGTAGCAAACATGAGATTTTTCACTTTATTTCCCGTCCTACTAATCCACGTCACATCCGTATTCTCAGTTTACCTTAAAAGCGTGGAATTGGGTGATTTTTTCATATATTTTTAATTAAAAAAGATACTTCCATATGTTACGCTATATTATGACTCTAGACTCATTTTTTATCGTTTTTATTTTAATTTTAGGTGAGGTGACCCTTGAGCCTCTAGAAAACATTTTCTCAGCCCATTTACCTCAATATCTGCAGCCACTTAACTTGACAACAGGAGAGCTCAAACTTTTCGCAGGTCACTCCTTCCAACTCATCAAGGCCAAATGCCCTGCCGTATCACAGGAAAGACTCGCTCTTATTAGCAAATACATTGCTAAGCTCATTTCAAGAAATAACCCTAAACCTGGAGCATCCCCCGCAATCAAAGATCTCGTCACAAGCATTTCTACATGCACCGCCCATCAAATCACTGAGGAGGAAAGGACCCAGCGGGAAGAGTCATTCTTCCAATATTTCTACCATCCTTGGAGAAGTCTCCGAAATCTGTTTGGCTATCCATCCGAATACACCACCCGTGGCATTGAAACCACAGAAGCCCCTAATGTCATCAAGCCCACCACTGCCCCACCCCCAGAAACAATTCCCATCAACCCAGAATCCGAGCCCATTCAGGTATGCTTACGTCATGGAAAAATATATTTTGTTCTCGAAACATCTATTATCTATCAATGCATTTTGGCATTAAGCCAAAGTGCATTGTTTTTATGGGTGTGATTCAACGTATTGCTCAACAACATTTTTATGACATTGATAATTACGAATGACAATATTAACTCTCTTTTATTTTGGCAAATGTTGTAATTTTATTGTATCAGGTAATTAATCTAAAGACAATGGCAAAACGGCATCTTTGGGCAAAGATGATGACAGCAAAAGGGCGTAAGCTATATTTATTTTGTGTAATGCCTACTAACATTCTTCTTCCGTTCTAACATGTTTCTTTAGTTTGGTGAGCCCTCAAGTCCTATTCGTAGCGATTCCCTGACCGATGATTCTCAGGATTCTTCCAACACCCCATTAATTCGCATCTTTTACACGACCAGTGGAAATGGTGAAAATGATGAAGCTGCTGCTCCATGGAGTCCTTTGGGGTGGATCGGAGGGATTTTCCGGGCGATTCGCAACATCTTTTCAGGTATATTTTTGCCTACTGGGACTGAAGAAGAGATCGCCACAAGTGCCCCAGCTATGTCATCACCTTCTGTCATTCG
>JAQIXX010007367.1:0-10922 GCA_034700605.1 Willowsia nigromaculata | reverse complement strand
TGTCATGAAAGGGAATTGGAAATGCAAGCGCAAAATGCTGGTTTCTGACAAAAGAATGGTATTGGATTGGAGTGAAAAGTAAGTTGAGGATGCAGTTAAAGATGTTGAGTATGAATGAATGTATGCATACTGCGGTGTATAGATACGTATACGATTGGAATGATAAATTAGACGTTTTCTGAAGTATTTCTATTAAATTGTCTTGTTTTAGCTTACTATGCTGCAGGCTGATGGCCTTCTGATGACAGGGAGATTCATTTGCACAAAAGAAATTTTCTTTGAATGAGCTTCCACAAAAGGAAACCTTTATATAAGCCTCCGTTCCAGTGTGTATTGAGTTGACAGATTTTATCTCTGTCAAAAATTCCCTATCTCTGGGTCTAAACGGTATGCTTGGCTGAGCTCTTTAAAAAAGAATCACTTCATCATTCAAACGCTGAGGAGATTATGATTTACCAAGGCGGATTCAGCTCGTGAGAGTTTTTGATGAAATGCCATTGTTTATCTGTATAAATTCTTGAAAATTTCAGAACTATCAGAACTGCATCCGATTTTGAATATACATATATCAATACAAGCTGGCAATCAAAAGACCTCGGGGTAAGAAATCACCTACTTTGAAATTGAAGTTTGTTCTTGTGTAAATCGTATCATCTGTATTGCATAACGACTGATGATTATATACCTATGATTTGCATGAGTCATTCTATATGAAATCATTTGCCATTTTAGACATATGACTGCTCAATCTCTTTTGGAAATTACTTTTCCAATATATGAAAAAGAAAGACACAGCCTAGCAGAAACATGCATATTTTGTTAAGCGTAACAAACTACTGTCGTGGCCAGTGATATGCTGGGATATATCCAGTGTGTGGGTGAGCAAACTAGAACGTACAGCATATAATAATAGACCAACACGGACCGACCAGAAATTATTTTTGTAAGGGTCTTCACTTTTCATGAAAATCATAGCATAAGAGGTTAAAACGAAGTCGAATGTATGAATCGATCCGTCGCTGATTAGGATTGAAACTTTCGCCCATATTCAGTGACCATGTAAACATGAGAAAAATCTTTGGAGCATCATGATACTGTTGTTGTCTTTTTCTGCTGCGTAAATACCTCGCGTTTCTCTAAAATAAATATTGTCATCAAAGGGATTACATGGAACACGGAGGAAAAACGTGACGCTGGGGATCTCTCATTACAAATTTAATTGCTAACAAGTTTAGCTGCACTAGACAAAAAAGTGGATTATCAGATATAAATTCTATGTCAAGTATATACATTAATTTAAATGTTTTGCTTTCTTTGTTTTGGGAGGATGTAAGCTTTGTAAGCCTGCACTGAACAAATCGGCCATTTTTAGGAAACTTTAGTATCTTACTAAGCTCATCACTCACTTACTAATCTTACTAATCAAAAGGATTATTGACACATCTGTGGCTCCTGCAGAACATGCTGACTGAAGAGGAACAGGCTGTAATAATTTTAAATATGAAAATATGAAATGAGTATATCGATAAAGCTCAAAGGAAATAGACTGACACATTTGTATTAAAAACCGGAAAAGCCTGAGCCTTACCTTTCTAAAATAACTTTCGCTTAATAAGCATAATAACCCATAAACGGTATCATTAAATAAAGGGAAAAATAAATGTTTGGTAATCATGAGATAATATCGAAAATGTAATATTCTATAGATAAGAGATCGTTATTGGAAGAAAGACTACGTGAATTAATAGAAGGAACAGGCAATTTCCTCATCTTTTTCTTTAATATTTTGCTATAAAACCAGTAATTTGAAAAGGAAAGTATCTAATAATAATTATTACTGGAGAAAGTCATAATTACATACGGTGCTGGGAATGCATGAATGGGAATTATGGTGGGCAGGAAATGGTTCTGGTAATAACGTGAGGGTTGGCACACTTTTGTTACCAAAACGTGTTGATGATCGGATTCCTGAACTTTTATTACCTTGTGTAAATATAGATTAGTCTCATTAGGACTATTTTTTATTGCTTCTTATATTTTACCACTAATTTCTAAATTTAACAAATCACTTTTAGTGGATGCTTAAATTTAAGCCAAGTCACACATTTTAAAAGGTACGACTTGGGAAAGTTGGTTAATTACATTTTGAAATAAGAAACTTAATAGCAATGAAGGATCATCATTAGGCAACTCTCCAGCAGACTAGTAGATTAGGTAGATAATTAACATACAAGTGCTCAGTTTCTCAAAATCTTTAAAACAAAGTTTTTCTCTTTCTCTGAAAGAAACTAATCATCAGAATTGCTTATTCTGGCAAGACGTCGTTATTTTGCTCGTGTAGATTTGATTCAGTATATGTATTTATTCTTTTGCTCTTTCATCATTGGAAACATGTAGGCGTTCGAATAATATCATAAAAATAAGCTAGACAAAAAATTTCGATTACTTTTACAAGTAGTTGAATATACCTATAAATCCAATATTCAAGTGTTTGAAGTATTCAACTGGAGCACAACAATCTCAACTCAATCTTATGAATGAGTCGGAAATTTAAGCTAAGCTACAATGTACAGTCAGAGACTAAATTTAAAACAAACTTAAAATGCACACACGAGTGCTTAATTATTCACTTTAAACAAGCCAGCAACCTGTCTCCATTCAGAGAAATCATCATATCGTAGGAAGTAAAAATCCCGTTCTGAAAATTCATTTCTTTTCTTAATATCGCTATTTTCACTACTGAGGCTCAACTTCATGCAGGATTTCGGATTGCAATCTTCGTTCGTCTTTGCTTTATATTTATTTTGATAAGCACCAAATAGAGGTTCGTGCTATTTTCATTTTCCCTGGTTGTTGTCACTTTGGTTCATGCGAACAACTCATATTATGTGTTACATAGTACTTACATGCGTGCAACATTATAGCTACCTGGGTCATTGACTTGTTCATAGAACAATGTTCAATCTACCTTTTCAAGGAGGACAAGCAACTTACCTGTCAAGCTAATATCATTATATTGAATACTGAAAGTATACATGACGCTTTATGCTCTTAAATATGATGCTGTGTGTAAAACCCTTTATGTTCTAAGTGAATTTTGGGTCAACAACTTAACTAAAGTATTTGCAATTTTATGAAGCTTGAATTTAAATATCAACGAATACTTTTCGTGTAGAATACTGTGATTTTGATTGTCTGCGAATGCTAGGAAAACTTTTCGAGCTACCCTACCGTAACCTCATTTCCGAGATAAGATAATTTTGCCTGGAAGTGGTGGTGGGTTAAAATTGAATGAGATATGAATGCTCATTGATGCATGTTGTCGTAGGAAGCTGTTGAATGTTTTCATAACATTTCGTTTGTACTTATCCTATGAAGTCTGAAAATAGCCTCCTTACATACAGATTTTGTTAGGTTGAAACTGCCAGTGAACGAGCTTGTTAGTTTTAATGAAAACTACTGGAAACTTTTTGTTCTAACGACACGGCATTTATATGCAGTGAATTAAAACTGGAAGGGGAGTAAACATGGCGTGTTTGTGTACCACTGTAGATAAAGGGTTATGTTAGATGGGATTGTTTTTTCAGGCTTCGTATAGATATGGGTGACGACACCCTTTTTAAGCTTGAAATTGCTTTTATTATGCCAGTTAAATCAAAAGAAGACCTACATACATAATTTGATAAGGCAATAGTTTTTTATGAAGACATGAAGAGCATATCTTTCGCGAGAAGAGGTCCAATTCACGTGAAAACCAGCATTTCAGCCTTCAGCAAAGCAAAACACATTAATGTTTAAACGCATGACGACCTCTCTCCTTCACAAATAATTATCAAAACAAACTGATGCCGTATGTCGTAAAATGTTAAAATAATTGCAACATCAAGCGATATAGTCATTTCACCCAATTCGTTATTATCTCTATTGCTGTGTTGGTTATTTTCCACTATATTTTGGATCAAAAAGGCGCAAAAAGTTCACTGAACGTCTGCTTTCTCTGATTCCTGCTATAAGGCAAATGTTATGTTATTAGTGGTGTACCTACCTAATGTCACGACGATAAATGTGTAAGAAGAGATAGTAGACTGCGTATTAATGAATGCTATAGGCATGCTGGATAAATGTCTCAATATGAGGTGGATGCTATAATATATTCATACACATAATTAATATAGCATGTAGATACAAATGAACAAGCATTATATCATCTTTGAAAGAGGAAAATAATAAAGATTTACAAACCTGGGGTACTGCCAGTGAGATGGAAATCAACCAGATGATAAGGATTTGCCGAACCACGCGAGAGAGTTTGTTTTGCCACTTTTGGATCATGAAAGGTCGACAAATTGCAAGATAGCGTTCTATAGTAAACGCCGTGATGGTGAGGACCGTTGCATTACTGGATGTTTCTGCGGCGAGCCCGCGTCCAATGCAGAAATACTCTCCAAAAATGTACGGGTATCGCTTCCATATCGAGTACATCTCCACCGGAAGACCAGAGAGAAGTAAGAGGAGGTCGGAAATGGCAAGACTAAAAAGGTAGTAATTGGTCGTGGTGTGCAAATAGCGAGATCGAACGATGACAATACAAGTAACAACGTTTCCCAGAAGTCCAATTAGCAGAATAATTATGTAGATCACTGTTATAGGAATTGTAATGTAGAGTGGGTCCCGGACTGGCCACTCCATGTGCACGAGCATCGAGGAGTTTGATGTATCGTTCATTGTCAGCTCGCTAATCTGGTCATTGGCAACTCCAGTGGTGCTGACTATAGTTGGGAAGATTCCAGCCGCTGCTTCGCCCTCGTAATACTGTTGTGGGTAGGGGGAAGAGGAGGTGGTCAAACTATCTATCACACCTGCGGCCATCGAGGCAGCTGTATTAATGAGTCTTCGAGTAGCTTTTATCCCACCGTCGCTACCGATAATGGAACTACTTTCACTGTCAAAATGTATATGATGATGATGACGGTGGCCTTTACCGCTTGTCGCAGTGCTTGTAGAAAAGGCTAATGCTGCGGCAGCATCCGCCACAATGTCCTCTAGCACGGGTGGTGAAGGTGAAGAAGTAGGAGTTGCTTCAAATCTCATTCTCACACCAGACGACCATATTTCTGAATCATTTTCTGCTCGCTCACCATAAAGCACCATCCTACCGAAATGATATTCACTTGACCCAAGCTCATTATTCTCATCGTCATCATTGTAGTAGTCTACGTAACTTTCCACGTCGTTGTTTCCGCTTCCCATTAAGTACGAACGTAATAAATCCAAATCAGTCACGGTAAAAAGTTAGTATTAGTATCACTATTTCTTTTTTGCCACTACTTGCTCCTCCTCGGGCTGCTATATAGAGTGCTAGAAACGCAATTTTTTTCGCTGTTAATAATGTTCTTTTAGCTTCCCCCAGAAAGCTGGGAGATTATAATGGGTCAGTTGTGAAAGATGCGAAGAGCCCCTACTCATATCCCTTCCCACAGCAAGCACACATTTTCCAAGGAGCTGCTACTTCTTCTGCCACTTTGGATGAATAGTGAGCCACTTTTGGAAGAGTCGAGGCGAAAATGGAGAGAAAAAAAAGAAAGAAAAACAATGGTGTCTGTTAGTCAAGTTTTGCAATTTGTTTTCATACAACCAATATACAAATAATAATGCATTACAGTGACATACAATGGTGATGGCAAACGAAGGAAAGTGAACTTTACGTCTGTTCTTTTGTCTTTTAAATTCTAGATACATATCGCCGTTCTGTTTAACAGATAATATTTCAACTCGACTGTTTTTTACTCTGTTGTTTTTGTGAGCCGCATGAATGCCAAGGAGGGTGATGCTCGTATTATGCTCATTCATGTAGATGAAATGTTGAGATTATCGTACTTTACTCACTTTACTATACCCATTTTTTCGCATTAGTTGTAATATAAATGGGAGTAGATGCAAAAAGATCGCGATTATTTTGATAGGAGCAAAGAACACAAATATTTTCATTTTCTTTAACTTTTAGTGCATGTCACACACATGAACTCACTGTATTTATTTTCCTAAGGAATAAAAGCGTCTGGAAATTGACGTAGTAAATTGTATATGTAGCCGTTGGGATTACAACAGCTTTTGATGAATAAATAATACAAAGGAAAATTGATATTGGTGCAATATATATGGAACTTGTTATACCTAAACTCCTCAAATACACGACGCCTTTTCCAAGAGTGTTATTCAGGGAATGGAACTGAAATGGAAACAAAAGTTAACAGATATAGACTAGGCTATTTTCTACGATGATGTTCTTGGTGCAGTAGAAACACTACCGTTGAGAGCCCCTGAAACATGGTCACCCATCCATTATCATTACTTCAATTTCACTTCTGGTCACTAAAGTCAGTTATTGGGTTAACTGTGTGCTGCTATTCTTAAACGTATTCTGTGAACTACAAATACATTTCGTAGATTTTTCAAATTCTGAAGTGCGGTCCGTTCACCATTATTTAGTCGAATCTTGGACAAGGATGTTAGGTAATGCAATGCAATTAAAGTTGTAAAGACGAAATACAAAACACCCTTTTATTTTTTCAACAACTCAGTCACTTGTTCTTCTTATGCCCCTTTCCAACCAAAGAACCCGAGCACAAGCACACTCTCACATCCACGCTTTATTGCACTCCAAGCGAACTTGAGTTTGCCATTTCAATGTTTTAAAACGCTCTCCTCTCTTTTCATGAAAAGTTCAGTGAATGGTAAAAATAAAACATAATATATATTGAAGAATCCTGCATTCTATGAACTCAAACGGATCAGCAAAATTTGCACAGGTTTTCCTGGTTTTATAGGAAAGGTTACACAAACTATTGATATGCACTACTACTCGGATGAAATTAACCAAACACACTAATTGTAGGACTAGAACTATTCTACTTGTCCTTCAACTAGAGATGAGTTTATTTAAACTTGAATTTGTTTTTACTCTAGGATTTCACTTTTCGCAAATTGTTCAAATAATTCAAAATTATTAGTTATCCATTATTATAATTGACATGTTGTAATTAAAATTGCAATTTCATATCCGACTGAATCCTCAATAAAATAAATGCCGCTCATTTTGGTAAATGATCTGCACTTCTCTTATATAAGTAATAAGTAGCTAAAAGATGTTGTTAATTATTGTTGATTGTCTGACATTCGGTCTATGGCAGACACAAAAGACACTTAAGTTTTAACTGCTACGCGTTTTCCGTTTCAGACTGGAGTTCTCCACGAGTTTCTCACCAGAACAATATTATTATATTATGCGAAATAATACAAGACGAGTGCAGAAACAGTAGACAAGCGGGTTTATAAGTGAGTTATTATTTTGCTATTATTATATTTTTCCAGTCAAGACGCATTTTGTTTTGGTCTTGTAAATCTGGGCTTACAGACTGCACTGCCACATTCACAAGTAGGCAATTAAAGTAATTGAAATGCAATATTTAAAGAATTAGTAAAGGATTTTGTTGTACGAAACAGCTTTCATTATCCAGACAATTAACTTGAATTAGCTGGCCTAATACCATGAACGACAAACCTCAACAGCAGAGCAGGAGCAGAGGGCATGGGTCAAAGCATAACGTGAAAAACTGACAATATTATCCTTCACTCCTCACTTCTGTTTTTATTTTTGTACTTTGAGCGACTCAAATGTAAAAATGATATTATATCTGGTTGGGTTAGTTAGAAAAGGGGTAACATTCCTCTTTGCAGTGCACAAAATTATTCCATGCTGTCTGATTTTTTTTTTCAATCTGCTCATAGTAATTTTTTCTCCCCTATGCATATCTAATGGAGTGGGATAGCAGTTGCTCGTATGCTGAATGAATGATGATCAGAACATCAATATAAATATAGCTGGTGGTAGTGGTAGTCATCATCGTAGCTGAATTTACTAGTTAATCATGATTATCTTGTTGGTGGTGAGGATGATGAGGATCATTCGCCACTACTATTATCAAAAATTCATGAATACAATACAGTGAAGTGACAATCCCTGAACCTAACCAGTTCCACACCAGCAGCAGCAGAAAGACGAAGAATCTCTACTACCTCCGTTGAGCAACTTGCCGAGCCTATATATTAATACACTTCAGCATTCAATATAATACACACGTGACATGACTTACTGCTCCAGAAAAACAAGTTTACTCCAATGGTTTTGTAAAAACGCATATTTTATATATTATTTTTAAAAAACTATGCATTAGTAATCAAGTGGTATCATGTATTACACACTTGTTCAAACGGGCATACATGCATTTTATTGAAGAGGGATAATATGCATAGAGAAAAATTGCCAACATGTTTTACATTTAACATGTATTAATTTTTTAATGTTAAAAATTGAAGATTTCGTGTTGGGATATAGTTAGTAGCAGTGATACCCCTGCCGTTCATATTACTTGACCGGACGGACCCAAGACCCAAACTAGCCAAATTACCATACTTTCATGCTCATCACATCATCTTCGTTTTCATGGTGGTGTTGGTATTGGAAGCGAAATACACCATTAGCCATTATCTACTAGTCTACTACTATGTTTCAACTTCTTTCAACTAATTTCGTATACAATGCATACGAGAACCTATCGACAAGTTGGCAAACACAGACACGGCAATAATCGGCAAGTTGCTGGCAATTCGCAAAAAAAATTATACTATGGCCAAAGTCATCTAAAGCTATATAACATCTCAAGTATTAAAAGTTATAAAGATTATAGACATGCCTTTGACATTCATGATGTAATACAAAGAGGTTGTAGGGATACATAAAAGTGGACAGCAAAAAACACATTAATGTAGACGATTTTCATTAGAACGGATGGCAACAATATGCACAAACACAAATTATCGGTAGTTCGATGGAATTGTGAGCAAATAAGTGTGGTTCTATACTTTAATACATGCCATCAGCGCATGCACATATTTGCAAACTGAAAAAGAAAAAAAATTAAACATTTTCTGCAATTACGGCCATGCAGTCAGTACATCTTTTTTTAATGTACTCCATGGGCAAATAATGAAATTGATACTGTTAACGGTCTATTAGCTAAGTGATCTACTAACTTTTTCCCTTGCCTACTGCTGCTGCAAAAAAAAGTGTTTGTAATTCCTTCCAGTAAAAGTACTAATTCTCTACCTCTCTTTTATCGTCTTTTTACTCGTGAGACAGAGTCGCTTTAAACGCGAACATAGATCGTTAAAACTTAGGATTACATTTGGGAACATAAAACATTGGTACCTACTTGAATTCACTTTTATTTTACTCGAACAACAGACTACACTAATCTTCTCATGACCCCCAAAATGCAAAGTAGGAGGCTGGTGATGGAGGAAAAAATTGCAGTTTGGCAAACATAAAACAATGTGAGGGCCATTTGGCCAATGTTTACTTCTACCCGTGACATTTAGAAGATAAATAGAATAAATCATATATGCTCGGTTACTCGTACGTAAGGGTTAAAGGGAATAGTGTAAGAGTTAATGAACTGCATCGAGTCGTTGTCATCATGTCAATTCAATAAGTAAAAGTGTGAACGATTTTTTTTCTGTTTTATATAAAAGATTCTAGCAGCGTAAAATGAAAGCGTCATCAAACGTGTTAAAACTAATGCCAAATATCACGCCAGCAAATGTACACTGTGGAAGATTTGACGTACAAAGTGTAAAAATTCCACAATCGCTCCAATAAAGACTAGCATTCGATAGCTTGTTTTGACTTAAATTCAAAGTAGTTATTCATTAGTTTTGAGAAGCCGTTTCATAATAAGATGAAAAACACATTATGTAAGTTGCTATATTATGTGCTTTGATAAGATGACGTTGTTGCCTGTTGACAGTAAAGCCGGTAAAAATTCTCGCCGAGTGTAATGATGGATGTACTCCTCACGAAGGAACGTAATCACTTGTGTTTCCTCCTACGCGAAACATAACATTTTACATGACAGCCAATAATACAAAACACATGCATGTCGCCGCTATATTTATGAATGATGTACGTATGTATATGCATATTAACAAGCATTCACCTATCAGCCTGCGGATTTCGAGCTAGGTGGTAGGTAAATTAGAGTTGGCAACTGAACAAGGACACAATAACAGGCCGAGAACTAGAGAATCATAAACAAAGCCTTGCTTGTTATGAGTTGCAGTAGTTAGCCAAACACTAAATGGCAAGGCGGAACATTCAGAAAACGAAGTCATTAAAGTACTCACTCACATACATAATAATAGTTTTTTGAGAATTTTTGAACGTCAACTTGCATAAATGTTCGCAACATCTTCTTTTTCTGGTGGAGTGAGTAAATACACATAATTAAAGAAAAAATACACACATCATTTGTCTTGTAGACGTAGCCTCTATTTGTATGGCGTTCACAATGTAAAAAAAAACTCCATACTAAACTGCTGTCATATATATGCATAGCGATGAGTCTAACGATACAGAATACACATCATCATTTAGGTTGATAAGTACAAGCCTATTGGGTGTATTAAGAGATTGATGCCATTTGCAGCCAGCTAAGTTTGATCATTAGGCATCCTTACTTCATCAAACAAAATGAGAAAAATGTCGCTTTTTGAAGAGCCCATAGCATCACAGCAAATTGTCTGTTTACGACTCGCTGTCTGGATTCGATAATGATTTCTGCTACTTCAACTTTTTATCACACCATCAATGTTATTAATCTACTGTAAAGCGTCGTCATTTCACCTTGATAAAATATGTCTTGGCTATAATAATAATAATAATAATCAGAGAACGAGGAAAAATGCAAGAAAAATGAGAAAATATGTATGCAAATATGCACGAAAAACCGGCAAAATAGGACATAAAATAGGACAAATTTTCGCAAATTTTAGCACTATTTTCTTGTAAATTCCGCAAAATATGA
>JAQIXX010007366.1:0-10924 GCA_034700605.1 Willowsia nigromaculata | reverse complement strand
AAAATATGATCAAAAGTTACTGAAATGACAATATTGGGTCAGTAATATGATTTTTGTATAATTTACTGTCGTTTGGTTTGGTTTGATAAGATGAATTTTGTCAATAAATTGATATGTTAAGGCGTTTCCACAATTTAAGGCTTCACAGGTCAACATGTCGAATTAAAAGCTATTGAGGTGCCAAAAGCGATCACAATCAGGCTTATTATGACTTGCTAGTACTAAGTCAGTCTATGTTTCCAAAAGAAATCACAATGCGCGTACGTGTTCTTTAATTTTGAGACACCCCCTAAGGGTGCTTTATAACTATTTGACAGGTAAATTTTTGGCTCATTTTGTTTCGAGCCCTACATTATCCACAGGTCTTTATTTATAAACCAATTAAAAGACTCCGCAAATAGAGTTTGAGTAGGGCTACAAAATGTGCTATTGAGTATGAACATAGACAGATTATGTGATGAGTGACAAGAGAAAGAACATAAAACTTTAGGGTGCTTTATAAATATTTGACGGAGTGTAGGTCAGGCGACATGATTAGTAAATGATTTCATACTAAAACTGGTTGAGTGAAAAAACTGCCAAATCTTTCAAAAGTCAGATTTCAGATTTTAAAGCGATTATTAAAGTTTGCAGGTACATGACATTGGCAATAGTAGTATTTAAAAAAATTATTCTCTTATTTATGGTTAACGCATGGATTTTTTAAATTGTAATTAATTATTTAATTGAAAACACTTTTATGCAAAAAATTGGTAATTCAATTTTATTTATGAATCATTAATTAGATTTATTTTTTTGTAAATGTTGTCATTTATTACTTGTGCATATCACAATGCCCCAAATGTCTAAAAAAATTCCGTGAAATAAATGTAACTAGTGCATTTAAAATGGATTATATGGATAATAATAAAATAAATGTTTGATTAGAGATTTTTTTGTTTACTCAATAAAATTTCAGAATTCACAAGTGGTGCAATTTCATCTTCTGAAAAGGGGTGGAAATCAATAAATTAGTAGTGTGGATAATGATGATTATCATTATATTAAATATAAATAAATATTATTTTATATCCTTTGGATGATGATATTTTTATTCTTAAGAAATAATTGTACGATCCTTCTTAAAAATGATAATTTCAATTTAATCATTTTAGTTGAACTTTGCAGATTTTATATGCTGATCAAAATTCATAAATTTCTTTTAAAATTTTGCGTATGAGTGGTCATAAATTTATCTCTCTTTAAATCGGGTTATATTTAGGAATTATATAATAAGACAAATCTATTTACCTGTATTTGTAGCATTATTATATTGTCATTATACATTCATCATCCATGGCTCGTTCAATCAACTTAATTTGTAAATGACATTTGTGAAGAGTTATACTGAAAGATGATGATTGCGTGGGTTGTGATCGCTACAAGCATCTGAAATATGTAATAATTTACAACGATGATATTTTTACATTTATTTTTTTCGTATTTCATTCATGAAATAAAGTGTTATCCAGAAGCATTCAAAATCCATGCTGCCGTAATTCAGAGATAGATAATTGCAGGAAATTGAGATTCCGCTACTATTTGAATTAGACATGTCACTAGAAATTGTGGACAGTAAAAGCCTATCTTTTGACGACAACGTGGCATCCGTGATATGACCTTCTGTCCATTTACGAACTGTTGCTTGTACCCAAAATAGAATTTCGAAATTTAATTATTTAAGCTACTGCTATATTTTAAAAGTTAATTGTTGATTACAATTGTATGGAATTCTGCTGCATAGATCCAAAATGCAGATGTATAAATTAAAAGGGTTATTAGTGCATTCTCTACCCATACTCGTTGTGTAGAGAGCAGGATATGGATAGACACTCCGGAAGATAAACCATGAAAGTGAAATAGCAGAGGAAAAGGAAATTTCCAATTTTTTTCTTAAAGAAAAGACATATCTTCTTAAGGTTATTATAATACCAGCAGGCCCTATGCACGCAGATGCGTGCAGATTTTATGCGTTTGTAAATAAGGGCATAGTAAGTTGATTATTAGGGATAAATAATAGTTATCCACATCTCATTATCACGCCCTCTTATCTTTTACTTACCCGATACCAAACTCGTTGAAAATTTGTATTCCCCGCAATTTTTGAAAAGCATGAACCCCTATCCCTGAACTCATTCGTAAACTATTCCATATTCCACATATTATTTTACACACCTGGCATTTCTATAGAAACCTATATCATCTTATGGAAAACATCAACTCCAGTAGGAAGCGACCCTCTCCCGATAATGTTGAAGCATCCCTTCTCCGTCATTATAGAAAAAGCCCGTCAATATTGGGAAACCCAGTTATTGTGGGAAAGATTTTGTATTTTTTATTAGTATGAGTAAAGTTGATAAGTTATATTTATTTGAAAAAGCTCACAATTTTAGATAAGCCATCGTCACAACAAAAGTATTCCCGTTAATATAGGAAACACTTTGTTAAAGACATAATAACAGAAAAACTCAGTCATATCAGATCTTAGTATTATCTCACTTCTTAAAGTGACCATGCTCTTTAATCACATTGTTATCATGAATGCTTTTTTTTCATGAAATAAAAGTTTCGAAAATGAGCACATCATTGTTATGCTTTGTAGTGTCAAAAATCCCTATGGATATATGGCTGCTATGGAAAAAATTTTATTTATGGAATGGCTGCGTTATGTAACTGCGAAATCGGTCTGATTTGACTATTTACAATTATGATTTTTTCTGATGCTATCTAATATATTATTGCATGTAATATTTATAAAACAGCTAATATTTTTCATATATTTTTGTATGCAGGCTCCTACTGGGTTCAGAACCACCAATTCATGGCTGTCTTTCCCAACTTCGTGTCAGGGGGCGTTTTACAGCCAAACAAATTGAGCAAAGTTTGCAGGTTCTGACGGACACAGTTTTATAGCTAGAAACTTCAAATTTTGCATGAAGGTATAAAATCAAAAACTTAAAAAGGTTCAGTTTTGCCTTCTTTGAAATTTTGATAAACAAAAAAGTTTTGGCGCCAAAACCGTTTTATTCAAAATTGAAACGGTTTCATGGTGTCTTGGCTTTAAAAATAAATTAGCCATGCTAAATAACAGGTGTTAATTAACTTTTACATAAAAAACAGCGCCATCTGCAGCAAATATTTGATTTTTTAAAGTTTATTTTGACAAAATCGGCTGTAGCGTAAACTGAAAATCTGACTTAAAATATAAATTCTATAGATTAAAATACGGTAGGCGGCGCATTTGTTTTATTAAAAAAACTTAAACCCCGATTAAATTTTAATTTAATGGCATTTTACCATTATCATAATCAAAATTATGTAGAACAAGCTACTATTTTGATATTAAATAAGATGGACCTACCGTATTCTAGTATGAAGAATCCATATTTTAAGTCAAATTAATTTAAAACTAAATAACGTTTACGCTACAGCCGATTTTGTCAAAATAAAATTTAAAAAATCAAATATTTGCTGCAGATGGCGCTGTTTTGGATGTAAAAGTTAATTAACACCTGTTATTTAGCATGGCTAACTTATTTTTAAAGCCAAGACACCATGAAACCGTTTCATTTTTGAATAAAACGGTTTTGGCGCCAAAACTTTTTTGTTTATCAAAATTTCAAAAAAGGCAAAACTGAGCCTCCTTCAGTTTCTGATTTTATACCTTCATGCCAAATTTGGCCGTCAGAACCTGCAAACTTTGCTCAATTCGTTTGGCTGTAAAACGCCCCCTGTAACAAAGTTGGGAAAACCAGCCATGAATTGGTGGTTCTGAACCCAGTAGGAGCCTGCATACAAAATTTGGTGTGATTTGGGAAGGGTCGTTGTGACGCTGGTCGATTTGAAAAATAATAGCTGAAAAGGCTAAACTTGAATTGATCAACACGATTTCGCAGTGATACTGATCTGGTCATGTGCGGCATATATATGACAATGTTAAAAATGGTGGCTTTGATGGGCAAAAAGTGGTCTTGCGCAACGAATTTTGAACATGTGCCCAGTGACAAAGTTGTTCAGCTTAATGAGATCTTTCGATTGATATAGGATTTCTAACTCACCACTGGACAGCCTAGACCCCTTTTACGATCAATATGACCCTTTGGGAAAATTCATGGTTGTCTTTATAGTCTCAAGTGACGAAAGTAAGTTATGTAGCTAAAATTGTTGGTAGCGTCATCATGCAGTCCTTTGTAATCCATAAGCAATCCTTTTATTTCCACAACAAGCTGTTGTTTGTCTGCTTTGCTTTGCTGAACAACTTTTTTTATCGAGCTCAATTAGAGGACTTCATTTTTGAGAATGCCCACAAACACGGCCGCGCCAAACTAACCGATGGAACTAGGTTTCATTGCCTGCTACGATTCCCAGGATTTAGGTACTGCATAATACTCGAGAACACAAATTTATGCCTGCTTGGCAATAAATAGTTCCACTGATCTCATTACATGGATTTTGTTTAGTTTGCACTTACGTCTTTAGTAATGCTGATGCTGAATATTTTTCTAACAATCATGATGTCATAGAAGTTGCCATAATTCGCTAGGGAAACTTAACAAGTATCATATTTCATTGCGTTTCCTATATGCTTCTGCCTTCCTTGATCAGTAAGTCGCCAAATGCAACTTTAAAATACAATGGTCTAAGCGACTAAATAACAACAAGTCTTGCAGACGTTGTTAAGTTACCTTGGATTTTGCAAACAGATACTAAATATGGACTGGTCTTTTTTCTAATTTTCAACCAGAAAGTTCCTTTGATATCCTAAAGGTTGCCTAATGGTAACACGAGAATGAGTTTCCGGTAGGGAACATGAAAGGCTGGTGGACTTTTCCTAATAGAAAAAATGTTCCAGTGGAATAATGACTTTGGCTGGGGAGTCATAATGTACTTGCTTCACTGCTTCCTGAATACTTCTGTAATCCCTGCTTGTGAGGCATTTTTATTTTTCTAGATTTCCTTAACCTTTATAGTGGCTCGTATCAAAATTTGTTTCTTAAGTTCTACATGTGAATTCAGTGTTGGTTGGAATACTAATTGGCGAATCTGGGATTAATTCCCGATGTTCAAAATATGTTTCATTTTTAGGATTTCGTTTGTCTCAGGTATGGGATACGGTAATAAACGTTGACGCTATTTATTCTAAGCATTTAATCAGTTTTTGTTCGTTGTGAGATCAGATGCAATCAATCGTTACGGATCAAGGTAGTTCAGCAATACTTATAAGGAAAGTAATTGGTTCAAAGGATCTTTAAAAGAAGAAAAATTACCAAATGAGTTTGAAATGAAAGGTATTTTGAACGCGAAAAATCTTTCATTTCACATCATGATCTCCTAGTGTAATAGTCCGTCAACCACCTTTGACGAGTGAGTGTTGCCTCCTGAGTCATAAGCATTCTAGCAATTTTTCCAATGACCGAAACTTACGAAACTACATCCTCCAACTCGAAAAGTTTTGAAAATGGTGAAGATTTTCAATCAAATCTTCCTCTGAAAAGCGTACAGTAAATTTAGAGCATTTTTACTTTTCTACTTGTCCACATTGGAATTGATTAAGAAGAAATTCTGATGTTAAATCACTTGATTGATGAATATTATCCACGCTTTATTTTAAGGGTGGATATCGATTTTACAGGATTTTTAAAGTTCAGCCAATCAATACTGAATCTTCATATTAAAATTTTGTTTTAAATAAACATTTTCCTTTTGAAAATGATCTGGCTTTGATCCATCTTGCTACCACAGTCGTGTAATTTTCCTAAAACTCTTCCTTATTTGCGAACTATGCCATTTGTTGAATTGATACCAGAATCCAAAAGAATTTTCCTGGAAGCATTTTTTGTGGCATAAAATTTCATAGAATTTTATAGAAAGCCTTGGCAATAGACTTAGACTCCAGCGTCATCAGCTTCTGATAAAGCTCTTTTTGCGCAACTCAAGGAGATGGAATGAAAATGGATTTTTATATAAATGGATGTCAATTTCAATAAATTTCAGATTCTGCCTTCTCTAAAAAATCAGAATACGAATTTCTTTACTTCAGCGGGAGCGGTAGAGTGGTCAAAATGACCCTCTCCGCATTGGCGATAGGGCAAAAAACTTCAACTCACAAACCTCAGAGTAGCATAAAATATACAGAATTTAATCATTATGAATGGTATAAAAGGGTGTTCTGAAATACAACCATTATTTTTACATAGATTTTAGTAGATTTCTTAATCGTGTCAACCACAGTCCAAAAACTAACCAAAATAGGCGTGAACGTGCAATCTTGTGACTACATTAAAATACTAGGATTTTTAAAATGAGAAATAAGACAAATTGTTGGGCATTAATGTTGTTTTGCGTAAATTATCAATTATTATGGGTGAATTAAACAATAGGCTGTTTTCAGCTAGTGCTTAGAGGTAGCGTAACGAGTGGTTAGGTAAGGCAAATCGGTAAAACTAAACAATAATTACTCTGTTCTATAAAATTTAAGCTTTTACTTTCCAAAAACGCATATTTCACATATAATTTTATCCACTTCACTGTTACCATATGGGCAGTGAATTGGGAGTAATTTTTTTGTCCCAAATTTTTTGGAATTTTTTGGTAGTAACCCTTAAATTTATTTTACGTGTTGTACATTAATATGATTAGAAAAAAAGCTTAGAAGTAAGGACACAAAAACCCTGAATTTCGGATTAATTTGATTACCTCAAGCCCCCATTACGTTGTTCGGATTAAACTTTTATACGATAAGAGACAAGGTGTTAAGACTTGACGCTACCCAAAACAAATGTATATCAAATATGGTATGTAGTAGGACAAGATCTATCAGCTCAGGACAAATAGAGTAGCATGAATATACTATAGCATGAATGCCATGAAGCGGATGGAGACGTTTAGAAGATATTTTTTAGTCAAAGCCATTGTCATTCTTCCGAACACAAAAAAACAGACCACATCTTCCAACTGAAGTTTTTTGTATAAGAGTCATTAACTAAAATAATTTTTAAATCCAAATATCGTAATCTGATTGGCTACTAAGACCCGAGAACCAATTGGAGCTGTGCATTTTGGTTGGCGCGAAATTTAAAAGATCAACTTCAACTATTTTTTAAAATTTCGATGATCTGTAGCTGTTACAACGTGGTATTGAGGAAAGATCAGTTCAGTGGTCAGAAATAAATCTTTTAGGCCAATTTTCATCAGAATTAATATATTTCTTCAAGCACCTACAAGAATTTTACATATATTTAAAATTTCAAATGCTCAAATTATGTTATATTAGTTAATGTTCTGCATTGGCATACGTGGCTTGCCTTAGCACTTAGTATTTGATTTAGACATAATGACGCAATATACCATTTGGTACAATATGCCTTTTTATATGCCACAAAAACGGAAAGAATATTCGAAAGGAGCAGCTAGCTCTTTCTGCGTCTGGTACAGCTTTTGCGATTGCGGGCGCGATCCAGCAGTCATTTAACATTCTTCAAAACATGAGATCGACTTGTACGTAATTTTTTTTAATCAGGCATTATTTCCATATCGTCAAACCACAGGCTTTTATTCTATTGTTGGGTTTTCGTTTTTATGGGATTGAGACAAAGTGTTGCATGTTGGCGATGCTCACTATAAATATTTAGGAGCTCTACAATGCATACTGGTAGAGTCATTGGTAGCTCGTTTTCATTGACATGCTAGCTCATTAAATAATCCATGCATAATTCAGAATTCGAACAAGGCTTCGAAGTGATGCTTTGAGTGTTGTCTCCTGTGTCATTATAATTTCCCTGAAATGCCAAAAGAAGAAGAAATTTCCAACACGGAAATTTTTGCAGGGTTCATTATATTTTCTTTTTTTAATAATGTTTCTTTTCTTTCTCCTTCCATCTCGTACTTTCATACAGCTTTCTAAATATCATGCGACTTGAGAACCATATTTCAACTTGTGAATTCGAAAGAAGCGACAGCCTTTGCAAAATCTTGTCAAATTTGGAGAAAAGATGAAGGAAAAAAATGAAGATATTTACGGACTCAACATTCATCATACATGTGGAATTCCTATATTAATCATTGAGAGCGCTTCCTTTTCCACTGAAAGGGACTGGAAAACCTCTGATTCCAGTGACATCAGTATCCAATCGGAATTCCTGCTTCACCTCATTGGCCCAACTTCATGGAAGGCTAAAGTTTCCGTAACAAACTATATTATCCTCTAATAAAGTTGCACTAGAGTTGAAAATTGATAGACCACATCCGGTCTTTGCTGCTTCACGTCTTACCGGTTGCAATTGGGCAATTTTGTCATCTCTACGAAACGACTTGGGATTCTTTTTTACGATCCCACATTTTGTAGAATTTGGGAGTTACCCGTGTTTAAACTCCTTGATTAATAGTATTTCTTGATGATGTTTTTGTATAATACCGATGTTGAGTATAAATTGAGAAAATAAACGTTGTTTTCAGATAATGGCATCCATGCACTCCGTACTGTTCCCTTTCTTGATTAAAATAGACATGCGATTTTGCAATAGGTCAGCGTACAATACGATCAATTTGGGATTAATTTTCTATCCCCACAGCGACTTTACATTGTTGGGATTTCGTTTTTATAGTTAAGAGACAAAGTATTGGGTGTTGACGCTTTTTATAATAAATAATAAGTGTGTTAGATATAGAGTAAATACAAGATTTTCAATGCTTCAGATATGAAACATGTCCGATTTTAGATTAGCAATTTGCTGGTATCTTCATGGTGAGTCCATTTGGTCAATGCTTGTAGCTTGATTCTGGAATTGTTGTCAAGATTGGGAAAATCTCGGGAAAAATTGATTTGCCCCTGGTAAATACCGGGAAGTGGGGAAAAGTCCAAAACTGGGAAAAACCACTTAACATACATACAATGTGTTCACGTTGCCCCATTTTCTATGGTTTTGGACTTTTTTCCACCCTCTTGGGGTGGTTAGTACCATTTTCGGTGTATAAACCTATATTGCCAAATTCACTTTTGGGCACCTACTCATTCCTGATTGTGGCTGCAGAAGATGGATTGACCTTTTTGCTTGAAATTTTCAGCCAGATTGCATGGGGATGTTCTTCGATCTTTGATAGTAGCATTGGCATCAGTTACTGGGATTTTAAGTTGAATTAGATTTAGTAACCTCCGACTTCATTCGTATAAAAGTCTTTAAACATAATAATCAGAGAGTCTTTGTGTTCCTTTAAAACCACAATCAAATCCATCTTATCAACTTTAAACACCAATCACTCAGGCTGAGGCACAAATTTCTGATTACATAGTAAATTTTGATGGGTACAAGCGGAATGAAGAAAATATATGTCAACACAGATGCATAAAGTCAACGGATAACATGACAACTAACATTTTCATTAGATAACCGGAAATATTTCATTTACAAAATGCTTACTAATTTTTGCATTACAGTATTCTGCTCTACCGTACGACAAGTTGATCAGTTTTAGAATCTCCAGAAATCACATTAACATTTATGATCTCTGAAAAATCTCTTTCTCCATTATCATTTCTTCTAGACAGTATTCCGAAGCCGCATTATGGTTTTGTTGAATCGCACAAATAAGATATTTGGCTTGTGGCGCCTTACAGAAATAAGATATCACACAAGGTAAGAATGTTCAAGTGGCTCCACTATGAATTTAGCTGGAAACTTGAAAAACTACATAATTTACTGATCAGGCTGTTCTGGAAAAATAAAGTCCTCCGTAAGAAGCCAAGAAAAAACTGATGTGAGGTTTTGATTTCAGCAAACATGAAGGAATCGACATCCATTTTTTGAAACCATGTCTTCTCATCAGTGATCTAAGCCACGTCAAGTTTAAAAACGTGTTTTAAATAAAACGAAATTTTCTATTAAAAATGATCTGCCTTTCTTTTATGTACCTGGTACAATCAAATAATCAGACTTTCGAAGTATAAGTGCATTTGAAGTACTGATGGAGTTGGTACGACTCCACAGTAGTTTGTCAAAGTAGAAGATAGATAAAACGGCCAAATTTACTGAAGACAAATGACTCGTCATTCATCATGTACGTAGAGGTACGCTACCGTCAGATTTTAGTGTATATCCCAAGCCACTGAGCCCTTGAAGGACTGAACGAAATGTTAATTTTAATTTAGTATAATTGTAAAGCGACCTGTGTCACCATTTTATGACTAATATTTGCACATGCAATCAATGTAAGATATAATTCAATACAGTGAAATTGAAATTAACTCCTTGTGTTCATAACCCACGTTTTATTGTGGAAATTTCGTTTTATGTGTTACACATGACACAAAAGTTAAGTTTCAACGCTGCTCTCTATACATGCATAATAAATTGAAGTTTTGTGAACCAACAGATAACCAGAGCCTACAACTTGAATAGCTATGATAGGAGATATGATTGCTTGTATTGGCTTAATAACGATGTACAGACATGGCAGGAAAAAAATTAACGATGTGGTACAAAAGGTTAAATCGATTTTTATGACTACTAGTAATCCCAAACTTTGAAATTTTTCCAACGTGCGTGAAAGAGTCTTGGTGACTACATATGTGAGAGAAAGTTTGAAGTAAATTGGTCGAAAATTGGAAAAGTCATAGCACTCTGAACCAACGAGGGTCCGATTTGAAGGGGGAAAAATTAATGAACGATTTCAATTTTTTTTGCTTTCTCCCAATCGTCTGTGTAAAATTTTTCTTGGTTTGTGCATTTTGTAAGATGATATGGGTGATGCATCAATATACGACGAAAGTTTCACATGTTTGGGGGTTGAGGACCCCATGTGGACTCTGGTCTCTTGCCACTTCCGGTTTGAAGGTATTACGAATGACGGCTGAGGAAACCAGGGTTTTTTCTCCAATTCATCAGATACC
>JAQIXX010007365.1:0-10926 GCA_034700605.1 Willowsia nigromaculata | reverse complement strand
ACATGGAAGCAAAGATTCGTCGCTTTCAACAGCGTCATCATAGACCCCCACGTCGGAGTACAGCAGTAAATTGCATCGGCAGTTTCCTGTCACTACTATATTACATCTGCATGACTCCGTTCAAACCATCTTCAGCTCAGCGACTACCCAAGTGCATTCAAGTACTGCAAAAAGTAAGATGAATTTTTAACGCACTAGAGTAGTGTGTACCGTCGTTAATTTGATGTTTATCCTAAACGCATATGTTCTTTCACTTTTCAACTTAAAAATAAATTAAAACCTAATATTTTGTCGCAATGCTCACTAGTACTATGAAAATATGGGCAAAGATATAATATATTTCAGTTTAGAGTTTTACTAGTGTCCTAATCTCATAATCATATTCATAATAATACCTACCACTCATGGTGCACATGAGTAGCGAACAGCGAAAGGTAAAATGCGTTTTTACGGTTCGATGACAACTAAATGTGTATCCATAACTGATAATCGTGTAGAAATAAAATGTCAGAGGATGGCTCTCATTATAAGAAACTTTCAAACAACTCGTAGACTAGCAATTAAAAATGTAATTAATTAATCAATCAATTTATGGCACATGTAAAATATCTTCGAACAACATTTGGTTCTGGTGTAGGCGTTAGATTGTTGAAACCATTTTTGAAAAACCATTTAAGCCATTTTTGCGAGTGCTGGAAACGGGTAGGTGGGTGAGAACTACATAACTAGTAATTTCCAAGTAAAACGCTCGCTCTGATAATTACACTTTTACTGCGAAAGTTTTATGCAATGACTTGGATAGGTTGGTTTGATGATGAGGTGCTTCTAGCAAGCCCATTTGATTTCTTGATCAATCGATGTTTTTCTCCTGTTCATTGTTTACATTATGATATTTATATAAAATTATATAGTCTACATCAGCTTGGATGCTAAATTATTATTTTTTTATTATTGCGTTTATTCAGAAAGAGCAATCATGACAGTATATCACAAGATCCATACTAGTTATAAAAATGCACTACTTAAAAAACATATTTTAGAATTAATTCACGAAAGCATATTCCATAATCATGACATAATCTTCTTCATGACATGCTGTCTGTACTTTCACTGCTTAATACTCGCTTTCCCATTTCCAGATCCTGTACTGGCTATTTGCAATCATCTCTGTTGCTCAAGCCTTGATTCATTTAAAGTATGCTTGGCTAAAGTTTCTGCATGAAAATGACATGCTGAGTTTTGTCGCCTTCGGTTTCCACGCTGCTCACATCTTAACAAAGGCCTGTAACGTTTATCTCTTTTGGACAAAAACGGATGACACATCAAAACTTTTGGAAAAAATAGACAAAGCCAACGCTCGTGAAACCCATAATACCACAACAGCAGCAAAAATTCTACCTTACGCAATTGGGATTCTGTCAATACTTATGGTAGGCATAAGCACAATGTTTGGTAACGTTCCATTTGATATCTGGACCTTCAAAGATGCCTTGTTGGATCAGTCGTTCGAGATAAGCCAATTTCTCTTTATGTGGACCCCGGATAATTTTGAGAAATCCACAATAAATTTGGTAGAGAAATATGGTCTCGTTTTGACTTGGACTACAGGATTATTTGCAGCCGCTGGAGATATTCTATATTTCTTCGGCACTCTTCATAGCTGTCTAATTCTCGATCTCTGGCCAATTATTACGTTCCAAATCAAATTTCTTCAGGCTCCATTGTCGTCGAATATGCGGAGAACCAAAGCTGAATCCACAAAATGCGCTCTATCCGAAAACTGGAATCACTACAAAGAAGTGGTCGGTATATGCAACCATATGGATGCATTGTTTGGAAAACAAATCAAGCTCATCCATTTACAGAACGTACTGCTCTTTGGAAACTTCCTCCGTCAGCTATTGCAAAAGGATCGCATGAATGCGGAATTTCTGATTGATTTCATAAGCATTATCAAAGTGTTGGCAACATATTACCTGGCTCAGGATTTGGCAGAGGAGGTGAGTGTGAACACAAAGTCCTATACAATCTTGTAGGAGCTAAATTAGCTTAAGAAAAATGATGGAATTATGAATGGTTATTTAAAGCAACGAACAGCATCATTTATTCTACTAAAACATGATTTCTTTAAGTTTGAAGAATCATCCGCTAAATTCCCAATAATTGTATCATATTGCAGAACACTTTGTTCGAGGACTGTGTGACTGATTGTCCCAACGTTGGCACTACAATGGAAATTGACGGAAAAGAAAAGGACCCTGTGCTCGTGGTGATGTATATGATTCAGCATCGTATTGGAGTCGGGAGAAATAATTTTTATGTGAATGAGCAGTTTGTGCTCACTGTAAGGGCAAAATTCTTATTCTTTAAGCTTATGCATATTGTGAAAATTACAGAATCCCTGAAAACTGGGCATGTAATGATGAATGGTATAGTATTGTTGAACATATCATAAAGTAATGCTAAATCATTTCAGTTTCTTCTCACGGTTGGATCACTCTTCCTTCTCCTCGCGGGCGATGCGGCAGAATTATGTGGCCCCAAGTCATCCTAAGCGTCACAGAGGTCATCCAGAATTCAGCATTCACGATGAAACCCTTAAGCATTAAGGTGCCACTAATGCATAAAGTCCGCACATTAGAGTCACATTTGTAATTAATTAAGTGTATGTAGAAAATGTCTCAATCTCTCTGGAGAATTCTTTTGAGTAAACGTGCTCCACATTTACCCGTTCCTCCCCTCCCCCTTTTCATTTTTATAACTTGATGGTACATGGGATTTAAAGTGGTAAAATTATTTATTTAGCCTAGCTTTCGAAGACTGCTGTCTTAAGCTATTCTATGTTTAAATTTTGATTTAAACAAATGGTCCTATTTGTCCACTCCTCCAGGAAATCTACAACGAAATCCTAGAATGTCTAGCAATAATTTAATGATTCTTAGCAATGGTGAATCACCATTGGTGATTCTAAAGTTATAATTTTGGAAACCATGAAAATTCAAACAAGGTAATGTGCTGAATGTTGTGTGCCCACGTTCATTTTTATTAGTGCATTTTATTCCATGTTGTATGTAAAACTATTGATGTTGTGGAGTATGTGCAATCATACTAGTCTGGTAGAATGCAATTATGCAATTAAGTAGTAAGCACAATATAAGATATAATTTAGGAACTAGAAACCACAAACGATGAACATTACATCATTACAATTTATTATAAAGCATTTTTCACTACAATATAAATTGAATAACATTTATAATGAAAAATAAATATAATATTATCTAGGAAAGTTCTAGATTGTTGATTAAAAGTAGACCTTGTGATCCCGCAAGATAAATATTTATTATTTAATGTAGAAAATTAGCCGACCTATGAAAGGTTTAAGCTTTTCCGTAAGATACTTTTGTGCGCTAAACAAAATACGCCCGCTTCTCAACTCTTGTGGGAATAGATATCAGCAACGAACACAAAGAAAATCTAGCAAAAAGTAATTGAATGGTTGATCGATTGATGAATACCAATTCTAGTTCTAAAATTTTAATTTCAAATTGTAAACTTGGAATGTTATTCATAATTAGATTAGTATTGATTGAGGTAAAGAAAAGTGGAGAATAAGTATAAAAACATTTTGAAAACTATAAATTTCCTACCTGCATAACTGAATTCATAAACACATAATGCATATTGTTAAGCGAGGGCTTTTATACTATTCTGATAAGAAAATAATGTAATATTAGTAAATACCACATAACACACAAACTAGGAACCACAAACTTTGAACAAATTAAATATTTAATTGCTTTAAAATGTTTGAATATCATATAGAGCTTTTGTTTACATAATGAATTGTGAAGCACGTAAAAAATTTATGCAATACTTTCCCTAGTATAGTTTTATGTAAATTATTGATTAAAACTAGCAATTCTGATCTAGTTTTCTTAAATATTACGTGAATAAAGACGCACATAAACTTCCCTAATTAACATGAATTCTAGGTAGTGTAATGATAGATTGAGTTTGTTTCTTTGAAAAGTGTTACTTGTGAACTAATTGTGTGAATTGAATTGATTCTTTATTGAGTCTAGCCATTTCCAGTACCATTAAAAAGTTCTGTTATCACTGAAGTCTCATTGTGTCTCTTCTAGAAAGTACTATTAATAGCAAAAGGCTAATTTTATCATTGTTTGGGAGACAATTTATGGAGTAAACATGTTTTTGTAATAGATTTCGGTTTTTACACTTTAGTAAATACTGCCTATCTTATTTGTCTGAATTTTATCCTAATGTGTAGTTTTTGCAAATCTTCAATTTAGCATAATATGCCACTTCTTTAAATACTATTTTATGGGGATTTCTGATGGTTTTGGAATCTGTTTTGGTGTTGCGATTTTTTGAAATTTTTCGTTTCCAAACTGTAACAAATGGCACGTACTAATGAAAACAACCTTTAACTTCTGATTTTTGTCAGTTTATAAAATTGTGTATCCAAATTTAACTGCGTATTTTGATTGATATCAGTTAAATTAACAGCTAATAGCTCCATAATTTCTTATTTAACCAGAAAACTCAATTACTTTAAACTTTAATTACTAAATAATGCCACATCAAACATAAAATAATGAGATTCAGTGCATATGCATTGTTTTTTATGGATGAATGATTTGGGATGCTTATAATTCTTAGGTATTATAAGTAGCCATAATTTTCAGCACCACACTCATTTAAAGTGCTTATAATAACGTTCTTATCAGAATGTTCTGAAATTTGGATTCTTTTCAGAATAGCGAATGAGTACCGCCAATGTCTGTGAAGTGATTAAAATGCAAATAAGCATTAAAAAATATTGCCTACGGTATTTTAATTTCTGAAACAGCACCAATCCATGCATCCATTTTTCACCAAAGTTTTAAAAATATTTTATTAGGCTTCCTAAAAAAATTTCTGGTGTAATTTAACGTTGACTCAAAATATTTAAAAACGAGGATTTCAGTTATGACAACTAAAAATGCTAAAACATCCAAAAGTGCGTGAAGCAATAACACTACAAGAACGTGTTTCAAAGTTACCGAAAAACTTGCTTCTTCTTCATCCAAGTAATCATTGTATTGTTTGCTGTTACGATCATTATTTGTTATCAGTTCCGCTAACCCCAAAAAGTTCCATGCTTTGTTTAAGCCTCTTTTTCTGTTTTCAAAAATGAGCACATTCTTTTGTAAAATAGTTTCAAAGAATTTCTTATACACGTTGGCCAGTCCATTTTCCATCATTCCTCCAAGGCAATTTTTGAAAGTTTCTACGTAAAACTCATGTTTTATGAAATACCAAATGATATTGTAAGATAGAAGGGTAGATTCAGCTGCCTCCGGTCGGACAATTTTCCTCCTTAAATATATTTCTAATAGTGGAAGTTTTAACTGTAGGGTTTTGACACTATGCCCCAAAACTGAATACATGATTGAGATTCGCTCATTGGTTTTGCATGCCTTCTCTAATTCCTTGTTGTTTTCCATATATTTCAAGCCAGATTTATTTCTTTTGCTAGAATCAAACTGATCAAAAAAATCCTCCTGTTTTGCTCCCCGTTGTAAAAATTTCACACTTTGATAAAACTCCTTGTCACTTAGATTTTTGGTTCTGTTCATATATTTTGTTCGTAGTGATGTGCGCCATTCGTTGTAAGATATTTGATGTTCAGCAACAACACATTTTTTAAATTGATCAAATTTTCTAAATAACTGGTCAAAAGTTTTTGGAATATCTGCTGGTACTGGGATTACCGTCAGATATGAATACATAGATGACGTGTAAGATTGCCTTAACAAAATAAGTGAGAACAGACATATAGACACCAACAAGTGGGCTTTGCAGCCCTTCATGTGCCTCCCAATTGCAACTCCATTTTCAAATATTTCCGAAATTATCCAAAATAACCAAAATGAGATTGATGTACCTCTCGCTAAAACCAGAGTCAATCCTAATATAGAAATTAAGAAAAGTAACCAAATATAAATGTCGAAAGGGTGCAAAAGAGCTACAAAATTGAAACTTGTCACACGGGTCATTTCATCAATCCCTAAAATAGATAGAAATTTAATTCCTGCATAATCGTTTACATACGGAACTAAAACTCCTGTAGAATGTTCATCTAATGGAAGACCTGAAGTTGGGCCATCAGTAAATAGCACATTCTCTCCCGCAATTGTCAAGCAGTCTGCTGACGTGCAGTTTAGAAATTGCAATATTTTATATTTCAAGCATGTGTAGTGTAATAGAAGTTCGTCCTGGGGTAAAACAATATAGCATTGTTTCAGAATTGATTTTATATCTAATGTTACTCTATATTGTCTGCTTATCAAGTTAAGTCTCGTAGGAGACCAGAGCTGAAGCCAATTTGCAGATGCCTTTAAATATTTACCTGGTACAGGCACAAGAGCAATTTTTCGTATAGTGAAATCAAATGCACTATTTGACTTATCAGTAACATCACTTATAGGACAGACGTGGCAACCATAATAAATTGTTGGCGACTCAGAACTTATAGTTAGTGCAACTAGAATATTTGGATGACTGAGAGATGGATTTAAGGTTATAACAAAGTTCGTTTCCTTTGTAAAGAATTTGATGCTAGGAAAGTGCAGAATTGAAAGGTAGTAGTGTCGATAAAGCACTCTATTTTGAAGAAGGTATGGGGAATTTTCCTCCAGAGGATATTTGGAGCCTGGAAATACGAAACCCGTTACGTCTGTTGAGAGCCAAGTGGTGGTCTTATTTGAGATTGGGGCGATTTCCAAAATACATGCTTGGCTTAGTCGATGCTCTGCAAAGATTCTGGTCACAGAAACCTCCCTAGAGTTTTTATTAAGAGTGGAAAGTTTAGGATTGCTGGATTTCTTATTATTTGCAAGTAAAATATGTGGTGGGTGCATGAGACTTGCTTGTTGTTGATTTGCACAACCCAGGAACTGTTTAGTTACCAAGTCTGTTCCAGTTGTCAATACAGTGCAGTTGTCTAGTGCTCGCAAATGTTTCTTAAGTATATTCCTAATTGTGCAACCACCACATCTGCCATTGACAAAACCTAAAAATAAAAAGAACGTAAAAAGTACCGAACCGAACAAGGTTTCAGCAAAAATATTTGACTTCATTTGAATATTTGTAAGAGAAGTTTTAATGTAAAGCTAATGTTTCAATGACAGAAGTAATTCTGAAACACATAATATCAAACATTATAAAATATTGGATTGTCAGAAAAACACTCAAATTTATTCTAAACGATTATTCTGTCATGTTGAGTGTGTAATGCCAATTTTCCATTAAAACACCATTACTAAAAGAGCCGTCCTTCAATAAACACATCATGAGGATAACTCTTTGTCCAACAATTCCTTTTGACATTTGCACTTTGACAAATTTGAGTTTAATAATGTAATAATATATGTATATATATACATATATGTGTATACCTAGACCATCAATATATCGTATCATCTATTCATAAAGTACGCTAAAAAGCTTGACTGTTTTACAAAAATTTAACAGTACTCTGAAGATAATTTCTGTTTGAACCGCAAAATTAAGGACATGAACATAGAAATTACCATTAAATTACAAAAATTACCAAATCAAAACAATTGATTTTAACGAAATGTAAGTTAATTACTAAAATTTTAATGGCGGTTGCCTAAAACTACATCTTCTCATTCCCTCTAATGAGTAACAATAAGTGAGTGGGTTAATTAGATTGTTTATTTTTCAGTTTGCTTTAAAAGCTAAGAAAAATGCCGTCGTTAGCCGTATTCCAGTTCATAAAACTCACAAGTCTAGGAGGATTTTGTTGACACTCAGAATTGCGTAAAAATTTGCATTATACTTGTTTATACCATACTGAATAAGCATGAAAATTTCAGAACTCAACGCTCAACAGTTTTCGAGAAATTTGCGATCAAACTTTACGTAATTTGCATAGTGTTGGGACCCGAATCGTTCAAATGAAGGAATAATTAGTAATTATCCCATTCATGTGAAATATGTACGATTAACGCCATGTTCTTGTTGCTTTGTTTTTTTAACTCTCTGCTTGCGTGTAATATAGTTGCTGCATATTTCTTTGATACCTATCCATCATTAACAATAAGAAGTACTAGGATTGTTTAAATCATGCCTATTTATTTAAATTATTTCTCAACGGTTTAAACTGTTTCATATTGTAAATTTATTGTCTTTGTCTGGTACATGCGCAGCAAACCTTGCAGCCAAACACAATTACATAAAATGTATGTTTGATCTTTAAGAAAATAGTTAAATTCGATGTCTTAGTGGTCACTATTCGCTATATTATCTATCTATTCACACTAGCCTTACATATATCAGTTTTCAAACCAATTTTGTGCAAAGAAGACACCGTGCTATCTTTTTTGTATTAGGAGCGGACCATTCAGTATAATATCTGCCAGAATTAGTTTTTGCGCTTAGCGCAAAAACATATGGCCTTTCTAGTGATAAACTTTCAAATTTGTTTGTCAAAATCACATGTACGGTACAAAGGTAATCGGACACACATATTTTGATGACGCAAGCGATCCAAGTTTGAGAATATATTTTTAACTTCTCTTATTACAACATGTTTCAAACTTTTCAACACTGTTACTCAAGAGTTATAATAACTTTACAGTTAAAACTCTTCCATAATTTATTACAAACTAATATTGACTCTGATCGTTCACGGCTTAACGCGTAACCTTTCATAATGAATCCAAACTTTTTGTGAACAATGCTGTGAAAGTCTATATGAAAAACGTGTCACATTGAAAATGTTGTGATTTTCATGACAGTAATCATTATACTACACCAAGCTTTAATTTCAATTTCGATTAAAGTTTGTACTACAATCGAATCTGTCTCTATATAATTTTTAGCTGGTTTGGCAAGATGCCAAGTCAGGACCTTGGAATTTTAGCTCCTATTTATACACAGAAAAACAGCAAAAGGCTTTATTGAGAATTTGATACTTTGAAATTCTTTTCTAGAATCCCAATAATTATTCTTCATCTCAAAAAAGTATGAATTATAACAGCTATTTGCTGCAAATAGTTCAAGTACTGACTAATGACATTGAGTTTAATTCATGTACATCGTGTCAGTAAAAATGCTGATTTAAAAAGAACAATGACTTGTATTTACATGGAATATCGAGGAAGACGGAGTGCACACATTGTATTGTTGCAGCTCCCCGTAAAAATCATTCAGGAAACTTTACAGTCTAACTTTTTCTTCAAAATTAATGTGAATGTAATTCGTTTCCTCGAAATATGGATGAATTGCTAATATTAGAAGGGCTGTTACTAAAATACATTAATGGAATATCAAAAAAAATTTAGCTACAATTCAGCTCACTCGTCATTTCCACTACAATGAATCTGTTTTCATAGAGTTTTATTCGGAAAAAATAAAACTGCCATCGAAAATGAAAATTGTGCCTCGGTAAACATTTTTTGCCATCGAATTGGCATTTTTTTTCGATGGCAAGATTCCTGGTGCACTTGACATCGTAAAAGAGGACGTTTACCTCTGAAAAGACTCGGAATATTTTTTCCAATGCTTGAAATACTGTGGCTTTAGTATTGCGTTTTAACTTGTATTTCAAGCATTGGATAAAATATTCTAAGTATTTCCAGAAATTAATGTCCTCGTTTACGATCGCAAGTGCACCAGGAATCTTGCCATCGAAAAAATGCCAATTCGATGGAAAAAAGCCGTTTACTGAGGTACAATTTTTATTTTCGATGGCAGACAATTATCTTCCATTTTAATGTAGTTTCACAAGACGCTAAATCAGAATTGTGATGTGTTATTTCCTGGACATGGAATGACATAGCATTATAACTTACATTACCAACGCAATCCTTAGAAAAGGCAATGAGAACAAGTATTTTCCGAATAGTATGCCAATTACTGAATTACTAATTAGTAAAAAGACCTCCATCAATTACAACCTCTTCTGCTGCTGTCAGGCGTTCTCCAAACGTTCTCTCACTTACAAATTGTATGTGCGAACCATATCAGTACAAATGCCTACTTTGATTAATGGCTGATTAGACCATCTCATAAAAACTAATGTAAACTCGGGGACATGTTCAGAAAATATAACTGCTGAACGAACACACCTCTATTATTTGGACCTTCGTAAGATTGACATTCCAAATTTCCAAAATAATAAAATAATTTAGAAGTTGAATTTGGCAATAAGTTAATACAGATTATTTTGTCGCTCCTACTTGAAGGCAATCCTCATGGAACAAACAATAAATTTTATAAGACAACATAGATCCTATTTTTCCTTTTTAGTTACTCCTCAAATTAGTTTATTTTCAATCTTGAACCATTAAAAGCAACATAATCCTTTCAAAAGATTTGTTACCAGAATGCCTGTATTTCACAACGTTTTGCAATACCTTATTTGGTCGCAGACAATGAAATTAAGAACATCTGGAAGTCTTTTTAGTTTCGTTCATGCAAAAATCGAGTTTAATGTTCGTTCACCCAAGATCAGGCTTTAATGGCTTTTAGGCGAGTGCCCTTCAAATACTGAAACTATATTTTCTGCCAAATGAATTTTGAATTTTGTTGAATTTGCTACATTAAGCTATTAATCTGCTTATTAAGACTGAACACAACTGAACAAAAGGTGATTAACTCTACTAAATCAATCGCAATTAGAATTCAAATACTAATTATTATATTTATTAATAAATCGCAGATATCCCAGTTCCTGGAAAACGAATCCTATCGAATTCCTATCTACTTCTAAAACGACTGCAAAAATGTTCTTTGACTAACACATCGCATATGTGATGTAATGCCATTTGCATTTGCAGGGATATGTACATTGTTTCCGGACCAACCCATGAACATTGTGCGATTGCTTGG
>JAQIXX010007364.1:0-10932 GCA_034700605.1 Willowsia nigromaculata | reverse complement strand
CGTCGAAAACCTGCTCCTGTCTCTGGTTGAATTTGTGCTGGCAGCAGTTCTCCAAAAAGATGGAGTCGATGCCCCAGTACTCCAGATCCTCGGAGAAGGCGAGAACACACACCTCCTTCACCAGGTGAAGCTTACCCGTCCGATAAAAGTTGAGAATTGAGCTGAATGAGAGGGGGTGTCTGTCAAAGTAATATTCGTTGTCGACCAGGCTGTAGTCGTCACACAACTCAAGTAAGGCTTCGTGAGTATTGCTTGACCAGAGCTGACCCAGGCGGGAGTGGGGAATTCGGTCCAGTGTTTTCCACATGACCTCGTGACGCTCCCCGCCTACGTTCAGGGTCACTCGGCGATTCTCTCGTTTTGTCTTCTCGATCAGGTACGGCTCCGGTGGGTTGGCCATGTAGCGGCACCCACCGGACATTTCTACTATTTCCTCCTCCATGCTAAATTCCCGACGCCGGTGAGCCTCCACGCGATTCACCGGAGCGTAACGAGGTGACTTTGGAGCCTGCAGGCAGAAAGAAAAAAAGGACATTATTTGATGCATCCATCAGTTTTTTGCATAATGTCGTTTGAGAATAAATCGTCGTTTGTCATCATCCCATATTCACTGGCCGTTACAACATTGGAATACAAATACGATTACTCTTTTTCTATTTTAGGATGAGCATGTGCGTCAGTGCTTTCTATGAGCATCATTCCACAATGAAATGAGAACAAATGCCACATGGCAAGCATAACAAATTATTTTTGTCAGAGTGAACTCAAGTTACTCTCTGCTTGTCTACTTTCTTCGTATTTTCTCGTCAGCGGTGGGTTATGCATCAGTGAGTGAAAGCGATAACTTGACGATATTGCTGTTTACTTTTATTTGCTCCGGCTAGTTTCAAGTTTCACAAACTCTCATTTACTACATTGTTGTATGTATTGACATGGCTTTTGTCATGTTTTCTATTTCAATTCATTCTATTGCGTTGCAGCGAAAGGGCGATTTTCTATGTGTACAAAAACATGTAAGCAATTCAGAACTCGAAAAATCCATAAAGTACATTTCCAGCACTCTTACATTTCAGCACACACTGTAGTGTCCAATTTCAATTGTCGCATGGATTTGAAGAGGAAAATCATACAATGTAGCGTAAAGTAAGAAAAGTCCATTTCACCTATGGGTTTCTACTAAGCATTGTCCAATTTGCGGTGACATAGACATGACATCAATAATATTTTGACAAAGACCTAGCCCGATTATCTCGGGGATGTGGATAGATGCCTCGTTTTGTTCTGCAACGGTACATTTCCATCACCATTTTTATATATTGTGAGGTTCGGTTGTTGGATTTACTGGTTTGGTAAAGTGTATCATATTTCTCGATTGCCGCAAGCAAAATGGGAAAAAGTAGTGCAATGAATCCCGTTTCTTTTATGTATAACCCTTTTTTATCGACAAATAATACACACATAATATATATCAGTCTCTTTGTGCTGTATTCGGGAATTTAAGTGGAATTCGATACTCGCAGTTATTCTTTTTGGGGAAAGTGGGTAATAGAATGAACAATTTAAGTAGAAAACCAAGCCAATTCTCGAGAACAAGTGCACTAAAAGAAATATAGAAAAAAAGCGTCGCTGTGTACACATATTGTAGCTGCTCCTCATAATATTTTGGTACTCGAGTGAAGTCTCACATCTTAACAGTAACTGACTCCAAATAATGGTACAATTTCTTTTAAATCATAGCTCAGTTCATGCGTTAGAATAAGTTTAAATGTTACTGTAACATAGTTTCATTTAGGTACATACATTCAGCTTATGCATCTTCAAAATTTTGAGGTAGCTACCCTCCGGGATTTATATGTAGTTTGCATTGTTAATGCAAAATATTGAAGAATCTTTTTTACTCCGTTTTATCTGCTATTACATCAGAATGAGAAGTCTTCTTAATTCTAACTTTTTTTATAGATTGCATTCAATGATCTTAAAAAGTATGTAGGTTTTAATACGGCAAGATCCTACATTTTAGTACAAGTCACTCTTATTCATTTGTAATGGAGGGTAAAGTATAAAAACAATTTCAACAATATCAGCTAATGAAAGTTGTTATTGTTCTGACTACTCAGGAGTTCTTTTTCTCTTCTCAAGTGTTAATTACTGCTCCTCCATAACGGTTAAAGCAAGTGGAAAGTTACTGTACTACTTTGTCCATTTTTTGCATAAAACATGACTTAATACTATTTGCTAAAGTCTCAATCCAAATGTACTGGGGTCTATGGGTCGTATACTTTTACAAGCTAGTTTTCTAACGTTTCATCAAGCTGGGAGACAAATTATGTAAGGCATAAAGGCACTCATGCACATGATAAATTACACATTTCTATGGATTGTACACATACGAATTAATTTGGGCTCTCATAGTGACCATCACAATTATTTCATTTTGGGCACTTGTTTTCGTTTGTCCTATACAGAATAGCATTCAAGGTTAAAAGACAAACGCTGGCATAAAGCGGGTGTTTTATTGACGAATAATGTCAAATAACATTGCACCGGCTAGACTGCCACTATAGTACTGACAGTAAAGAGTAATGACTAGTAGTACTTTTATAGTTGCACCTTCTGATCCTATGATAAAAATTTCATGTGGAGAACATGAAAAGAAAACGCAGTTCGTTATGATGTGCTACTTATTCAAAATTCATACGTAGGCATATGAAAATTGATAATGCCACAATAGTCCGTCCTTCGATGATTATTGTTTCTTTCAGTTTTCGTAAATCCTTTATGTCTAAAATTTACCGTACCGTAAACTCTACTACTAAATTTTATCTACACGTATGAAATTTAAAATGTTGTCGTGTGAAATTTTAAGTAAGCAGGCAAACTTCCGTTTAATAAGCCCCATTCATGGCCCCAATAATGGCTAAAAAGATTTTTCAGGTCTCATATTTTAGTGCTTTTCAAGCCAGATATGTTTCAGTAATATTTTCTTTCGTACAATTTTCAAAGGTTATGAATTCTACGGTACGGAGAGCTTCAAGCAAAGCAGTAAAGCTACATTTTATTTCCTTAAAATTATTGGAATATCATTAAGCAAGATTGATTGTAAGTATACAGAAGTAGCATCATGCAATACAGCTTCAGATTTTCGAGTTATCATCGAACTCCCAAAATAAAATTTTACATTTCTGAGCATTCCAGTTTTGCCTTTGGGTAGTATAGCCATTTCAAACATTTTTTATTATGCCATGTCCCTACTGCTAAATGATAATGAACAATACCCTTCAAACCGAGAAATGGCATATTGAAGGAGAAACATCACGGGAAGAAAAACGGCCAAAGCATAAAGTTTGGAGAAGTTATCTCTATAAATATCCTTCTTCCTGAGCGACACTTTCCTTGAAGCAAACAAGACACAACAAAATACTAACTAGATTAGGCATTTCTATTGCTGCTTTCGTACCTGGTACAAAATTTGTTCACCAAATGTTGGATGAAATGAAGGGCATAAGTAGGAAGGAAATGTAATAATACAACACGACTAAAATATTGTAGTACCGTTTCCCATTAGTGAAAACCTATGAGTCATACGACCACAGTCGTGCTACCTACCAGGCAGTATAGTGGATGCCCATTATGAATTACCGAAACTCGAAAGACGTAAAAGCTAATTGTATCAAATATTATGAGCCGTGCCGTTCATTTCCGTTCGTTCCAAGAACGCAATAAACACACACCGTACAGCAAATAGACTCATTAAAGATACTAGCAATTTCTGTGGTTAGTAAGCCACTACTGCGTTTTATCTTTTCACACTCATCATCCTCTCATTTGCTCAATTATTAAGGTAGTCTGGAGTTCGTCTTTGAAGTGAAGTAGTGCGCAAAGATTGAATCTCTTAGCGAATTTGGTTCGTTGGAAAATTGACTGGTGCTATGACGCCAACTTCAATGGTACAAAAGTTAGACATGTCTGTCTAGTTTGAGGGTAAACAGATGTATGTGCTAATCATATTGGTTCGTAAAGATTGCCAACGAATTCAAATGAGTGTCCACTAAAGGCAGAGTTGGAATGGAATACAGCTAATTCTAGCTAATTTGCCATGCTAGAAAGTTGCAAAAGTTAATGCAAATTTGAACACAACATTCTCCTGCAAACATTTTACATAAAGTTCTCATCCAAACTAATATAAGTTTTCAGTAATTTGGTCCTGCTGTCATGGCTTTTGCTTGTTGTAATTGTAAGTTCTGATGACTTCGCTTGTGAGAATTTCAAACATAATTTTGTGAGCCCCATTTTCATGAGTTTGGTAAAACCACTTGATAAAAACCATTAGAAGATTCTGATTGCTATTTCTGATATAGGTCAACCGACAAGTCATCATAATGAACTTAATATTCATGGCGAAATGGTATCGGATATGTATGTCGTCATAGATTATTTGAAGAGCATTGATAATTTTCCAACTTTATAAACATCGCAATCAAATTTCCATGTACGGTTTTATTTTGAATTTGTTCAAACTACTATAACAATCTATAATACTAGTAGCACATATCGACATATACTAAACCTTTGTTGTTTTAAAAAGGTACGCATAATATTTTTAAAAGTTGATACTGTGGTTTTTCTTTGGGGAAAGCAATGACTTATAAGTATTTTGCTACCAAACTTTCAGCAAACGATATTCTGAAATATAATCAGTGATATTAAATTTAATGTATCCCACTTAAACTTGACATTTCAAAATTTTAACCCCAATATTTATTAGTAAACTGTCTCCAACGGACATAATGACCAGAAATATGTTATCCTACCATTAAATTTCACATATTAGCTTTCTTTTGACGATTTTTATTCTCCTGCTAAACTGAAGGTGTTTTTCCAAGCAACTTAAGTGACCATCAAATCCGCCAGCATCAGAAGAAGTTATAAATTTCACAATTTGAGTTGTATTAAACCAAATATGCTTAGAGGACAAGGCAAGGGGACACAAAATTCCAGACCTACAGTTTATTACTCCATATTTTTCTTGGTTAATGAGTGAATGCCGTGTTGTTTGCGTTAATATCCAAATTGCTACTTAAAATTTCTACACAAAAATGCAAAAAGTTTTCTCCTCTTCTTTGTGTGTCACAAATTATAACACAGCTGAAGAGAGTATTAATAACATAACATGAGCATCGTTATAATTTACATAATGCATTTGGAGTTTGCGCAAACGCCTAGCTCAAGTTTAATTGCTCAAGTTTGTTGAAAAACTTATGCATACAAATAAGCAGTTAATTATATGGTTAACCTGGAGGAAGTAAAAAAGCATGCCATGTGTACAAATAATAATTGTAAATGCAGCAAACAATTATAGTAATGTAATTTTAATAATAGTTACACTTAAAAAGAATTTATATAGCTAACGACCTCAAAGACGAAGAAAGTTTAAATTTGAAGCTGAAATCTTTAACTTAAATCAAAGCATTAGATGTGAACAGTAACTTAACAACCTCACAGCTTTAAAGTGCTTTCCATTTAATCTCAATATTTCAACATCCTTGTTTAATAGCAGTTTCTAAAAGGGTGCTGCCAGTTGATCGTGTAGTCATAGAGACCATGTCAGCTTAACAATTTCTGTGTGATTCCAGGTTTAGAAAAAAACGTTGAAAAATGGGAAAATATTATTCTTCGCGACAACAGAGGTAGCAAATGTCATTATGATTAAGATTCTTGAGAAGCATTGTAATTTGGGAGCTGCTGACATGGAGCTAAAAAAAAATAAGATCGTTAGTGTTACATTGCATTTGTGAGGGAAAAACAGTTTTTACTCGATTATTTATTACGTTGTCGCAGCGCAATTTATTTGTCGTAATTGCACTTTGGAGGAAGTGGCTGTCGTATTTTTAGCCATTAGCACTGGACATAACTGAACATGATTGCAGCAAGTTCAAAAAGAAATGCTTGAAGAAAGAAGTTGAGAATGGTGTGAGGCACACAGTCATCATGTCATGGTTTCACTTTCCTCCAAATGTTACGCGACAGGAGTTCTTACAGCAAGCAAATCCGAAAGCTATTATGTTACATAGTAATCAAAAATATGTACAGGATATCATATTCAGACTACCAACTCATATCATTATACGGTTCCAGCTAGATCAAATTGAATCTCGGAATTGTTGTTTTTCGGATTTGTAGTAGAACTTTTTGGATTTTAAGAGCTATTAAAAAACTTCCACTCGACTAGATGTTACATCCAATAGTTATGTCATACCTTCTTCTATCGAAGCAAACAACGAGTAAAAGTTTCTCTCGGCCTTTTCGAATAAAATATAACGAGGAGATTGTGATTATTTTAACTCATTTGTAAACTTTGTTCTTCAGACTTGTAAAGATTAGAACAAATGATAAGCAACAAATTTTATGCTAAATTTACAATTTTATGGTCAGTTACCAAAATATGCATGACACATGAGTGAAATTGTTGCTGCTAGAAATATTCAATGTAACAAATATCAAGACCGTTCCCTAGCCACCTAAAATCATCTATTAACTTGGTCTTACGCGCTTGACATAGAAATTTTCTGTCCAGATGTTTAAGAATGTAACCTTGATAACTATTTTAAAACCATATGAAATAAAAATGGAACTATGGAACTTGATTTTTTGTGTAACGATAGTAAAATCCTGTTGTTGTAAGAGTTTATTCACACCTTAAAGTTCAGCTGGAATTTTATGAGGAAAAAGATGAATTCGGTATAAATACCTATCGATGATCTTGTTTTCTCTTTACAGGTCATGAAAGGAGCTTGTTTCCTTCCACACAAGTCACCAGCACGCTATATGGTTTCTGTGGTGGTTCATATGAGTAACGAGGAAGCGCGCCGCTGGAGAAGCGAAAGGACTGCATTGCAGTAGTGTGTGCTCTGCTGACTCGCTGCTTGGTTTGAGCGAAAAGAAAAGGGAACAGCCGAAGAGGTAGATGTACTGTGTGCGATGCAATTAGGCTGAGAAAAAACAGAGATCGACGACCGAAGAGCCGGCCGAGTTAGTTACATGCATTTGGACTTGAGATATGCATAGTATATTTTTTACACTTCCCTTTCCCACTATTCTGCTTTCACTCTGTAGTTTCAACAAGAAAAATGACTCCGTTTGGCACACTTTCACCGGAACCAACGGAAAAAAACCTTTTTCCTAGTGAGTTTCAGTCTGAATACATTGAACTGAATAGAGAAAAGTTGTATGTTGACTGGATTTCGGTTCCAGAATTCCATTGATTTTTTCCCAAAAATGGAATCAAAGCTGTCTATCATTGTATTACCATGAACTAAATCTAAATGAGTAAATAAGTGATGGCCTACACTAGCAATTAAAATAAGTGCAATATCCTGTGTTAGTACACTTTCCATTTGTATACAAATCTTTGATTCAGAAATCCTCAAACTAATTTTTAAACGTAAAGCTTGAAACTCCCAACATTTCATCAAACCATTTATCAAGAATTTCTGGACGTCAAACACTCAAACGGACATTATTTTCATTTACATTAACTGAATTGATGAAAGCTTTCTCTCATATTGAAAGTCAGTCTTTTTCAACCGTCCTACTTTTCCGAGTCTTCATTCCGGAACATTCTTTGATCACATTAGAATTCGTTACTGTTGTTATCACTACTGATTCTACAATAGTTGGCATCTTATTTATATCGAGAACAAAAGATGCTTGGTCAGCAAAACAAAGACTTGTGTGCACTTTACAGTTATAAGTAGCTTTGAAGCATTCACGCCAAGTCACTTCTTATTTTCTTATGCATCACGTCAACCGTCATTCTTTCAAGAGTGAAAGAGATCGCACACAAAAACACTTTTACTTCTTCCTTTCATATATTTTGGGTCAAAGGATGTTACCAACTAACACAACAGGCGTAGTAGTCATGACTTATGTTCTCACAAATGCTAGTCAAAATATTGCAAAAGCAACAAACCACTTTTCCGTCAAGTCATCATCGTCATGGTATATAGTTCGACCTCCCTCCTTGAAACATCTTTTACTTAAAAATAACTTAAATATCCATCTCTCTTTGTTTATCATCAGAACATCCATCACCATCACCACCAGTAGCCTCACATTTGACGAAGTGATGCTCTCCGCAAAATTTTCTCTTAGATCTGCTGTTTCACCCGAGCCAACTTTTCCCCTTTTATCGTCTCGGCCCAAATAACCCTTTTAGTTCAAATTTTCATTAGCAATCATAGTAAAAGCGGCATAATAGTGTTGCCTAACAGCAAACTTAAAAACGTTGAACTGGTGCTCATTCAGGAAGGAAATAGCATTTTTCAGCTTTGTCTAACATTTCGCCGACTTTTATGGTTTATCCCTTCCTCCTCAAACGAAATACTTTTCAAATATATAAAGTTTAACGATGTATACAAAAGACAGACGGACAAACATATCAATACCAATATTTGTTTTAGGCTTTCACCAAACAACCAGAGATACAGTATCATCCTTTTTCTCCGAAACTTCTTAAACAACTCGGCCGCACATTGCCTCTTGTGTGCCTGCTGGAGCGTTTAGCCAACCTTTGTTCCTTTCCATTCGCTCTTTATTTTAGTGAAAATGGCACCATGAGCGATGATGACTACGATAGCATAATGTGAGATGATGTTCTCGCTACCACTAAAACGGTTCCCAAACCTTCATAAACATTTTTCCGATGATGTTGATGATGATAGTTTGGGCTCCCGTGGAGAAAAAACTGACACATAGCATGTTGTATAATATAATGTTGTAGCGTAAGGAAAAGGTGAGGTGGTATGATGTGCAAAAGGCTAAAACAGAGTGGAAGCCCAAGTAGCTCAATATATTTATGCTCGGCAGTAATGTGAAAGGAGTGAACCGAGTTGAGAAGTTTGGCTGGAGGGATGGGTAAATGGATGAGTGAATGGGTTGAGTGGAATCATAATCCATAATCCATTCACCGTCAAGTAAACGATATGACGATAAGTACTATGGGTTTTGTTGATGGGCCAGGCCAGAAAGACCATCATGTTCGTGTTCATATTGATAATGGGAGCGTGTGTGCCATAAGTGCAGTGAATAATAATAATGCAAGTAATAACAGCTTTGTGGTTTTTTCTCGGATGATGAGAATGGAGGAAAAGAGATTACATGAATTTGGATTGATGGCGATGGCGTGGACATGCACGTATGCAAAGATCTGGGATGTATTAGGTGGGGTTTTTGTAGTGCTAATAATAATACGGTTATTGTAATTGAGAATGAGAGCAAAAGAATGAGATTTACCGGCACGGAGAGTATTTATTGGGAAAAATATATTGTGTTTGGTAAAAATGCTCTTGTACGGTTTTAACCCGAATAAAAATATTGCATGTTCAACTACAAAGGGAAAAGAGAATTTCTTTCAAAACTTTTCTACTCTTGTGTATATTATACCAGTTCATGCGATGTCTAATTGATACGTTAAAGCTTGGGCTGGCGAAATAATTCTTGTGGAAGTTTGCAGAGGTTTCAATGAATTTCTCGTACCAGGTCACGCTATGCATAGTTTTGTGCGAAATTCAATCCGTTCCAATAAATGAATGCCATTTATGAATACCATAGACGTTTCTCATGGTCTGGACAAAGCCGAAACATGAGAAAGTGCTTATCAGAAAATGAGAAATGTGAAAAAATGGCTCAGCACTGACGAGTTTTCACCGAAACTGATGAGTGATGAGTTGTCCTTACTAGAAGCCGTGTGACGGCAGACTGAGCAGACATTCTTGGGAAAGTAAATTAGTTTCGTGTGGAGAAATGTGTTGGGATTACTGATACGCAATTTATTTTACTGAAGGTGCCTAATTTCTTTTAATATAAACGTATTCGCGTAGGTTTGCGCAATGTTGTAGATTCAAAGATACTACAAACTACCGCTGCAATATTCTAGCAGCAGGTGAGGTGATGAAATTTAATGAAACTGGGGTAGGTAGGTTTTAAAAATGACAGCTTAAATTCTACTACCATTGAAGGAAGTTAAAAATTCGCTGGTTTGAATTGAAATAGCAATGCTGACAAGGTACTATTAACTTACAACCTAGTCAGGGTAACCTCAACATACTTTGTATGCACAAGATGCTAACTGTATGGATGATATTATTTGAGTCTGACATCCAACGAAATGAAATTTTCAGTGATGTTTATAGCCTTAGTGTTTTGCAAAAGTCTCACTAAGCAATACATCTAGCCAGTTTGGATTTTTAAAATAATCCAAGGATTTTGTTCCTTCATTGCTTCAGATTTTTCCCAGTCATTTTAATCTTCTCTAATTTTTCTTGCTCACCTTGCGGGTAATAAATTGCACAATCATGTCCTTCCACATATACTTTCACCATATTTTTATCATAAAATTTAAGAGACAGCTCCAGCACATATTAAGGAACAGTAACGAAATTGTTAAACGTGCTTACACAATGCACGCAGTACAGTACTTTGTATGGAAAAGGAATGGCTTCCAGAGAGATTTACTCCATTGCATTAAGGAGAAAGAAAAGTAACTTTTTCTTTTTCTCTTAAAATTTCTCGACATCTTGATCTAATGTATCCAATATTATGAGTTGTGACAAAAATGTCAACTGTAAGACGGACAACATTCTGTCAATTTCACAGGACTGAATGTCGTGTCGTGTTGAAAGTATGCTTATTATTGGTATGACATAACTGGAATTTTAATAACTTTTTTGGTTCTCTCGAGTTCAAAACCTTATAGAATTACAGTGTAAATTCGAGATTATGAAAGACTGTGCAGTGAATTATCCTTTGAGAGCGCAAGGATAAGACCGTATTATGAAGTTATGAGAGTACAATAGTGTAATAATTAGACTCTGTGGATTTAATGCGCTAAAAACAGGCATTTTAAGCGCATATATATGCACGAAAAAATGGCAA
>JAQIXX010007363.1:0-10933 GCA_034700605.1 Willowsia nigromaculata | reverse complement strand
AACGGTCATTTTTTGCACAATCAACATAGGGCATGTGGGTGCTCATTCGAAAGCACTTTCATCACTGATCATTTTCCGTGCAAGGTTTTTTCAAAATTCTTAACGGTTTGACCGTTACAGCGCTTTCAAAAATTATCAGCGTTTTGGCTCTCCTACCTAAACGCTTGCGAATTTTTGGATTTTGTTTTTTGCAATGGGTTACTGGTCATTTGATCTACAAGAGGTATGGATATGAGCACTAAAGATTAACGGTAACCGTTAGAAACTGTTATAACGGTCATTTTTTGCCTAATCAACATGGTGCATGTGGGTGCTCATTCGAAAGCACTTTCATTACTGATCATTTTCCATGCTAAGTTTTTTCAAAATTTGTAACAGTTTGGCCGTTATAGCGCTTTCAAAAATTATCAGCGTTTTGGCTCTCCTGACTACACGCTTGCTAATTTTTGAATTCTGTTTTTTGCAATGGGTCACTGGTCATTTGATCTACGAGAGGTTTTTATATGAGCACTAACAGTTAACGGTAACCGTTAGAAACCGTTATAACCGTCAGTTTTTGCACAGTCTACGTAGGGCATGAGTGGTATCATTCGAACCGGGGTTCCAAGATAAAATCAAATTTTGTGTTATTACAACTTCAAGTTATAAGGGAAATGAAAATCAATGTATTCATAGTCTCGTTTCCCCCCCGTTTTGTGTTGTTTGTCAGAATTAAAGCATTCTCTGGAAAAATTGTGCTCAAAATTCGTCGCAAGGTCTCTATATCCTGTTGTCAGGTTTATTATAGTACATTATAGTGGGTGTTGAAAAGGTAATACGCAAGTGACTTTTCACTTGAGCTTGAGTTACTAAAGTTTAAACTTGTCAATTGCAGGAATCGAATGGGTTGTGATTGTGACTGCACTTCACCTCAAATGAATTGGTAATATTGGCAAAGAACATATAATGGTGATGCTCTATCGTTTCGTGTGTTCTGACATCAGTAAATGGCATGATGGTAATTTGGAAATTGTTACACAATAATATGCGGGACTTGACAGAGCTCGTGGATCTGTAGTATCTGATTGTTGAACCCTGTTGTAAAATTCGAGTCACTATAAGTCAAATTCTCATGAAGCTTCTTTGGTTTTATACGGCTTTATGTATTCAATCCTTGTCCCGTGTCACCATCAACAATTTTTGCAATATACATACTTGCGAGAAATGTATTGCATACTTATATCAGTCACCATGCTTGTTGTTCGAGCAAGGGATTGCTGGGGTGTAATGGTTTTTCAAGTATCACAGCTGCCATTATTTTGACATATCAGCACCCGACACACGTGGAAATATTCGACTTGAAATTTATTAAGCTTTAATTCCCATCATAAAGTAACAATTGTCTTATGAAAAGATGTGGGCTTTTAGATACTCATATTCCCTCCCACTCATCTTATAATACATACTCATATTGTGTCCAGAACAGTTTTTCCTTCAACCACTAAAATCTTATTTTTTCTTGATATTTTACAGAATCCATTAATTTTTTCTTATTTCTAATTACATCAATCAATCAGTCATCGTGTTCAATTCAAGGGCAACGATGAGAGCAATGTTTTGCGTAGATTTGCTGACAGCATGAAAACAAAAATTACGCTGACATCACTTTAATTAATTGCTGTCAGTTTTTTCCTGCATAACTTAGCCTATGTGGTTTATTGATCCCTTGCATTGTTCTGGGGCTAAATAAATTCCAACGTCAAACGTCTCGAATCAGTAAGATGAAGTAAAGACTTTTGTATTTAAAAAAGATCTAAATTGAAATGAAAAGCAACAATCATTTTTCCAGTATTATGCAAGCACACAAAGTTACACATTACTCGTTTCCACGTAAAGACAATGCAACGTTTCGTTTCTTATCAAAATAATGTTCCCTTTTGCAATAGTGACACAACATCATCTCGTCCATCAACTATCGATGTTACGCATTCAAGTTTCTGCTTCCTTTCCCCTGGTTGATGGAGGCTATGTAGATATTACAGCAAAAAAAGAGTTTGGCAATCACAGATAAGTTGGTTGTTGTACCCGCACTGCTGTCAATAACCTTTTTTCCAGCAGGAGGGCAAATTGTGGTAAAAAAAACTACTCTGATCATCAGTATCAGCGAGGAAAAGCATGCATCTACAATGTGAATATTTTTATTGATAAAACAGAGAAAGTCCAGAGGTTACGCTACTTAATGCTATAATATATGATCTTGTTTCTAATGAAGCTGTAAATGGTCAAAATTGAACATGACTCTAACTATAGCCTGCAAAACCCTCATAATGAAATTTAGTCAGCAGGACAAACCATGATACCGATAAGTACATCATTGGCCACAAGGAAAATACATAGTTTGTAACCTTATGTAATTTGATGATGACATGACACTCTCTTGGAACGTGGATAATGTATGTGAAAATGACTTTTGAACGATCTGTTACACAAACTTACATCAAAGGAAACGTTGGATAATACTATATTATGTACATGTCACTGATTGAGCAATAACAACATTTCTCAAGAAAAATTGTGCATATTTTCTTTCTCAGCTTTTCTAGGGAAATGCTTGAATATGCAGCAGCATAGCAGCAGCTAATGCACAAAAATTGTAGCTCTATTATTGCCGACCATCAAGAATAGGATAAAAGTAATGGAGGTAGAAAGTATGCAGGTAGTAGCTCAAAAAGGAAAATATAATGCTTAAGTTTGAGTAGTGCAGATAAAATGCGTAGGCGTAGTGAAGCAATAAAACTTCTATTTGTATACATAATCACAAATCAATGATTTTGTTGAAATTTGAAAGTCATCAGATCATGAGGCTGCTACATGACCGTAGTTTCACAGTGCCCCTGTTCACGTAACAAAAGGACTGTTGATGAATTAGTGTGATGACATATTTAATTACGACTTCTAAAACTTGGTGAAGGCCAACGGAAGCCACTCGCATAACCTAAAAAAATGCAGTGATTAAAGCAACAGACAAGCATAGCATTCAGCGATTTTCTAATATCATGTACTGTGCATGCATTCGCCCAATATTTAGTTTTTTTTGCTCTTCAACGGCAAAATTTTGAAAATGGAACAATACACACGGCAATGTTGTAAATATTTTTAAGGCTTCTCAAAAGTTTTGTTATAATGGAAGGTTGCATGCAGATGGATTGGGTGCTATGTGCTCTATAAAAAGTTGGCGCAGGGATTTAAGTAGACCAGTGTAAAGTAGCTGGAAAGCAAAATACTGTTTTTAAAGAACATAAACGTCATGTTTACAATAATTTTCGAAACATTTTAAAATGGACTTAGTTATAGTGAATAAATACATAGGAGATTTATGTTTATGGCAGATATGTCACAGGCACACGATTGCGTAAATGAGGTAGCAATACTGTTTAAATAGAAAGCATCAACTTGTGTAAGTACAATGTATGCTGTAGAACGAGGTATTGCAACTTGGTAAAACTTTTACGATAGATTACATTGTAACGAGAAAATATCTTACGGATTCTATACTCAATATTCTGTGCTCTTGCGAATTGTGAAATGTTATTTGACCACTTTATTTCAATGTGAAGATCATTCTTATGCAATATACCTGGCCGACAAAGTTGTTACACTCTCAGATGCAAACGCAACCCAATTCTTCGATACAAATAATGGTGTCATAAATGAACCTTCATAGAGAACAGAAAGGGGGACTGTTTTAATGTTTTTGAAATCGCAAACACCCCTCGCCAATTCTTTTTCTTCTAAATATTTGCGCTTGCTTACCTGTGTGATTTACAATTTTATTGCTAATTAGCTCATAATGTCATGCTGAGAGGATGCCAAATTAATAATGTTATGGAAGTATGTGCAATAACGCACTTGAGTTGCCACAAACACAGCACTACCAATATCCTTCGATAGCAACATCGATATCGTAATCACAGGCGAACTTGACTTTTGCCAGAAACTTGATCTTGGCCACGATGGCATGCAAAGCAAAACGCAGAAAAATTTATACAAAAGATGTGCTAATACGCAAAGCAGTAAATAAAAATACACAACAAAATGCATAACTTTTAACACAAGTCAGCATTAGCATACACACATATCTCTCCTCAGATAAATATGCGTATTGTGTCATCACGCAATTTTCAATGTCAACAGTCATCTGCATCTCACCATAATAGCCATATATCCCCCATATATCAGACATCGTGTATATGTTTAATAGTCAGTTGTTGTAACAATGATTTCATGCTTGCTCAAAAGAAGAATAGAATTGATATGGTGGTACGAAAATTAAGAAATAACAGTAATAACCATAAAGGTTGTGCAGTACTCCCTGTACCGTCGTTATCGTATCACTCACATTATCGTCTGCATTTGTACCAAATGACTCGACTGATGATCAGCAAAGTAGAGTCCATTTTTATTCGTTGAATGGGTATACAATGTGCGTATGTAATCGCGACAGAGAAAAAGATTATATAGAAAACGAAACTGTTCTCTCCCTTCGCTTCATTCCTAGCTACCTTTGTATGTACAACATTACGATTACCTTAGCTGCATTGATGTAAAGTGTGGAGGAGCTGAAGAGTGAGCAAGAGATGGGGATAATGCAACACAAGAGATTGCATTAGCAAGCTGTAACATAAAGAGAGGAGAATTTCTGTGCAATATGCAATATGAAAAGAGTTATGATGCAACAGTAATCTTTGTTACTCTCTGTCTGCTGTACTGACTGGTCTCTGTCCTTTCTGTTTTGCAGACTTTGACGTGGCTGTTCTGCTGAGCTTATATTATGAGCATGGCGAGTTAGAATTGGAAGCTTATTGTTTATCGGTTACTGCTTGTGAACTCTTCTCCACTATCTGTTTACTTGTTGGCCAAGGTGAACCAAGGGCCCTGAAACAGCACTAGAAAAAATAGCCCTTGCGTAAAAAAAGCTAAAGCAATCGACAGCGACTCAACAAAACAGTCACCCTAACCCTAGCCAAGTCGAACGGCTGGTTCATAAAACAATCTTAAATGAGTGTGTGGAGCAGTCGTATCCCTTAATTTGAAAGCAAGCACGACAGACATAGGACTTGACGATGACAAAATTGATTTTATATATTAAGCATTTTTATTGAGAAGGTTTGTTGTGAGTGGCTGATAGTTGTCAAAATGTTAGAAACAATGATTGCTATCATCATAACTCCATTCATCTGTCAAATTCAATACCCCATCAACATCTAAAAATGGATAAATGGCACAAGGCACAAGTCGATGGAGTTTCTTTTAATCCGGTGCTTGCTGTGCCTTTCTAGAGAAAAGAACCCATGGTTGCATGTTACGCTTAAATCGAAATTATTTGATGAAACATAAATGCGACAAGGGAACATGCTATGTATGCATGTGCAATCAAACATGTTTTGCAACGCCACGTCAACATACACAAATACCAGTGTAAAAATGTACACGCGTTCTTTTGTTCATTCTCGATTTCATACATCATACAAGAAATAATACATACATGGTCAGAATAATTTAAATTAGATAGGTCGATGTCGTGTGACTGTAGTGTGTAGGGCATTTAGAAATTTCATCAAAGAAAAAAACCTCGTGAGCTTCGATTCAATAAATCGTCATGATCAAACTGACAGGATTATTCTGATAATAAAACTTGCGAACTTTATGCTCTACAAGTATTAAAACATCTCAAAGCTGCAGCCTTTTTTCATTTGATTGAATTGAATATGCCACTATATGTCAACTGTATGCATACGACGCACACTATTTTAGGCAACATCCAAGCCCATGTATACAGTGCAACCAAATTGAGAAGCAGTGTAAAATCTCGAATGACAAAGTCGTAATCAATGGTTAAGGATGGTTGTTTGCTATGCCACATTTTGATAGTCTTCAATGAGGATTCTTCATATCGCTTTAGCATATTTAGTCAAAAAAAAAGTACATGGAAGGGGCTGTGTCAATCATCATTCAATGATATCAAATTTGAATGTTTATGTATTTATATTTTTAAAATTATAAAGTACAAAGCTAACAACAATAATGGGCGTCTCTCTCCTGTTAAATCTAATGCTATGTTAAAATGCAGTGTATATTCTTTACGCAATCATGTTTATATGTTCGATTCCACTATAATAATAGATTGATGTAGGACTGAATTCAGTAAAAATGCGACAACAATGAGGAATACAGAAGCTCAAATATAACAACATAAGTATCGTATCATTGAAATTTTAAACGTTTTAAAACATTCACATGGCATGTATATGATTTGGATTTTACGGCCGTCCATATCTGTATATTACCTGCATGGTTTTGCAACTGCACTCCATTATTGCTTTATTACACGATGCTGAAGGCGTAAAAGTAACCAAAGTATAAAGGGTTACTTTACTACATATAATATGACAGCAACAACAATAAAAAGCAGAAATAATGCAACTCAATGGTAAAATATAAAATGTTATACATGCTACAAATACCTGCGCACGCATTCCTATCTTTCCTCTCCTCATATCTGTCAAAGTGACTGTCATATCAGGTAAGATCAGAGTAATGATATATAAACACACTACATAAACGCTCATAAAGAATCAATACGTAATCACCACTAATTGGCCAGGTTGCATTATGCATGCATGGGGAATATACTGATATGCTGGGGAAAATTATTGAAAATAGCGAAATAAAGTTGTGTTTTCAGTTTTATGAAATCACGAAACTTTGTTGCTGTTGTTTTGAGTTTATATTTGAAGGTAGACTATTATTAGGTATTGTAGTAAAGCACAGTCAGCAGTATTCTAATGATGACATTGTTGTGGGAGTTTACAGGTGTGTGTGTAGTCCAAAATATGTATATCCACAGACATCATTTTGCGCGTGTCTACACAACTTTGTAGTTTTATAACCAATTTCTTGTTGCTGATGTTAGTGTATATTACTATAAAGTGCATTTTGGTATGAATATTACCAAGCGTAGAGTATTATGATTCCAAAGTATGTTATTTCAGTGATGATGACGAATATACAGAACTTTAAATACGCATGTCTAACGCAGATAGTAGTTGCAATTTCATACTTGAGGTATCACGCAAGGTTAGGTCGGGCCGATCTTGAAATACATTTTTACACCACACTACTCCAAATCGCAAACAGTCACAATGCCAAAATAATACATTTTAAAAATTCTCTGTTCCCTTCTCCAAGTTTCATAATTTTCAAGAGAGATTTGATTTTGGGACTGAAGAAACAGTTAAACAGCGTTGGATGTGGGACGTCAATCTCGTGCTGAGTCAGTTATCAATACACCCTACATTTTTGTGTGATCTCCACCTACGCCACAGACAAAAAAGGCTTTCACATTGTTACGTACTTTTTTGATGATGGTAATTTAACATAATAAATGAAAATGTTGCACTAATTTTATTAGATTTTGAGTGAGTGCGCACCCTAACAAAACGAGATATTGGTTTTGCATTATTATAATTGGTCATTGTTGAAGATGATGAATCATTTTTCTTGTTTTACAAGTAATACAAGTTTTATAAGTGCAGTTGCGTTAAAAACCTTAAGGACAAAGATCCCATTTGTGTTTCTGTCTTTGTCTCAAAACTTTGTTGTTGCTTTTATGTTGGTTGAAATTTAGGAGATGATCATGACGATCGCTGACAATGAAATGAAAGGTAAGCGAAAGGTAAACACACTTAATCGTCGTGTTGCATTATGTTATTGCATACGTTGCAATATATAACCATCATCATCGCCATTGTTGCATGCTACACTATATGCCTAACCTTAGTGAACTAATGATGCAATTCAAAACGAGCCAGCAAAGCAACTGAAAGAAAGGCGAAATAATAATAATTCGTTTACCAACGCTGCTATATTGCTACAGAATATTCGTAGACATATATGTTTGCCTTATATAACGAGGCGCAATAATAAAACACACAACAATATGAATTATGCGTATGCAAGTATGCTCGTATTATATGCACTCCTGCTTATGCGTCTATTGCAAAAGCCAAGGAATTTTTTAGAATCACTTTGCTCAATATATTAGTTTAGTGTGCATATATTTGTTATGAATATTATATAGATTTACTTTGATTATCCATTGTAAATTATAATACTGCAATTAGCTCACGAATGCATGCACATAATATTATTATGTGATGAGCTTTATTCTCATGAGAAGTAATTTTAAGGGTACAGAAAGATTGCTTTATGTAGAGCTTAACATTTAGATAGTGCTTCGTTGTTTCCATATTATATAAGAATAAAAACAGCATTTTAATGGTCAACAATGGATGCCACGTATTTGACATGATGAGATATGATAATAAAATTCAAGTGTAATTGCATGCGTGCAGATTGCGTTGCATATTCTCATCAAATGGCAGTAACCATAATTGATTTCAAAAACTACATATAATTGAAAACTATGCTGTGTGTGTCTGCACTGCAATGATAAAGCAATGATTACCAGATGAAAAAGACTTCAAGTTTCAATTCGTTTAATACATTTCAAACAAATCTAATGAACTCTTCCAGTTTAGGTTAATTACAGTCTATAATATAGATTATGCATGCCAAAAGTAGCTAAGCTCTTAATTACAGGCTCACAGCGTAACATATTTGTTGCAATATTTTTGTCAATGACCTATATAAATTCATTTTTGAATTCCAAACCTTCGATTAGAATTAAATCTGACCATCCAATTTTTTACAAATGCATTTTTGTCATGCTGTAAGCTAAAAAAAGCAAAGTAGGATGAAAAAACTGTACAATTATAATCAAAATCAGCTTGAAATTAATTCAGTTTAGTGCAACAACGGTGGGTGCTCCTATAAACTCTTTTGTACATTTTTTAGCACTTGACTACGTTCATGAGGCTACATTCTGCAGTGAATAGGCGAATGGCTCCGTCCGCCGTCTATAAATGAGAAATGAACACGAGCCCTGCATTTTGTAAAGAGTGCGTAGCGTATCACGACACTATCAAAAGTAAAGCGCGAACGCACCTTCTATTTAAGGCCGAAATGATTGCCTCATCGTAACATTTACCTAGTCCCATTTTCCGAATGACGATTTGCATAAAATCGCGTAGCCTGTGCCCTACTAAGCAAAAAAAGAAAAGGTGCTGATGATAATGATTATAGCGATTATGACAGAACCAAAACAAAAGTGAATCTCGTCGTAATGCATTATTACAATAATAAAAAGTGTTTAAGCAATGTCAAATATAATATAAGAACTTTAATGTGACTTTACTTGCTACTAACTAACTCTGTTGCATAAAAATGACAGTGAATTGTGGTTGCTCAGTCAGTACAAATAAGTAGGTACACAGCCAATTATATGCAAGACAGGTTCAGCTTGAACATCACAATGTGCCCTTTGAAACTTGAAAGAATGTCAAATCTTATATGTCTTACCTTTAGCAGTTGAGGCACCATAAAAAATTTGCACAGCGAAAACGTTAGCAGTGGAGATAAGTACTTAAACAACAAAGCAGGTCAGGGGAAAGAAGATTAGTTGAAGTTGCAATCACTGAAGACTTCAATAATATACGTTAGGTGGGCAATCTACCAGTTAAGTACATTTCTGCAATACAATAATGTGTTTGACGTGAGTTAACCTGTGGCGTATAAATATTTACACGAAAAGGCACAAAATTAAATTCTCTAGGTCACCTCACTAACTTGTATCGCATAATTTTTGTACTTTATAGCCATCGTCGTAATCTCATCTTACATAATAGCTGTCACTTGAAATCAGGTTGACAGCAATGAAGACAGCTAATTTCTTTTTGCAATAAAATTGATTTCTTTTTTATTGACATCTCGCAATTGACAAAATTATGTGTAAAAGAGATTGGCTAAGTTGGTAATTTTATTAGTAATAATTAATGACAAAATGTGCTACGTCCATTGTTTAATTTTTGCTAACGCATATATTTGCACGTATGTCAAGTAAAGTAAATGCCAAAAAATCGGGTTAGAATTAGAGAAACAATAATATATCGCATAATATAAGAAATAACATGACATGGTTTTATGGCTCGTAAAATGAGTGATGGGGTTTCACATAAATAAAAAACGGAGCATTTACAATTTTGCGTATGTTTCAGTGTATTTAGGGACATTAATCAGTGCCCAATCAGTTTTAATGTGATCGACAATTTGCCTTGCACAATATCAAATCTGTTTTTGAAACCTAGCACCAAACTATATATATATGTATTTGAATCAGCAACATTTCTATTAAACTTGATGAACTGGTGCTCCTTAATGTAAGAATATAACATCATAATCCTATCATCATCAGTAAGTGGAACCGAATTTTCAAAGTACACGCGCCACTTGTACTCAAAACTTGACTGGCTATAGAGATTGAACAAAAAATACATTCATGTCCCATTCTGCCAAAGATCAAGTTGACCAAGAAATAGGGAAAAAGTAGTAGAAATTTTTCTCCGACTATACCTTGACAAATCCAGAATTTAGTTTCTGAAAATTACTTTACAAATAACTACATGATCTTCACACAAAATTGCTCGTAACACTAAAACGTAAAGTTTCATTGTATACACACTACGGATAATTCTCAAATGTGGGATGCTCTCAATGAATACAGTTTAATTGCTATCGAGGAAATTCAGATAGACAAACTTTAATATGCTACATGCATCTTCTTTTTGTAATTTTGCATGAAAGCTTGTCAGTGTACCGGTTGTAAAGTTGGAATTGCTTTTCTAATAATAACACAAAACAAAAATGAGGTATTTCCAGTTGTAGAAATAAACACGACGGAAAAAATTGGAACAAACCAAAGTAAGATTCGAGTAATAAAATAAACGTCAAACATAACCTTGATTCGAGGGAAATGTTAGCAGGATGGATTTTACTA
>JAQIXX010007362.1:0-10935 GCA_034700605.1 Willowsia nigromaculata | reverse complement strand
TGAGATCGAAGGAGTTAAATCAGCCTTCCAATGAAAGGATCTATGACACTTATTGCTTAGAACGCCACAACAATCCGAGACGGAGCCATAAGGGGACCTATGCGAAATGGTTTACGACTCGGGAGGAGTGGCCGGGAGATACGTATCCTAGCTATTGTACGGGCAATTGTCAGGCGATTACGATGGACTGGATAAAGAGGATTTATTCGGTGAGGGGGGAGGGTGGGTTCCTTTGGCTGGAAGATATCTTCATCATGGGGGTACTGAGGAGTGTTGCGGAACGCAAGTTTGATACGGTTATGAATAGGTTTAATTTGACTGTGGAACTAATGGACATGAGGAAATGGCCATCCTTTGTGAAGGAGAATTGGGACAAGGAGGATGCTAAAATTGGCTGGCTTGTGATACGCCGAAGGACAAAGGAACAATTTGCGGAGGACTTGGAATTGTTGTGGAAGAGGGCTCTGAAAAAAAAAAACAAATTTCTCTCCAGAACTCTAATTTAACTTGATTGTATCGTATCTTCAAAATTCAGTATGGTATTCTTTCATTCAAATAATTGTATCTGCATTTTTTTTACGTTCATTCTGTGTAAGCAACGGTGCAAACCAATGACCAATAAGTTATCAGCCAATAAATCTAATAAGCCCTTCAAACAGTCTTTTGGACAAAACCAGACATACAATTTTTTTACGCATCAATTAGCAATGATATAATTAAAAGTATTCGCTGACGAGTAAACCTCTTGTCGAATCCATAACAATTTAGAAAAATGATTTGCAATCTTTTTTGTAAAGGTTAGAATATAATATTCTGGATAACCGACAAAATTTCCAAACTTAAAATATTTTTCTTTCTTTGCATATTTGCAATTTGCATACAAATTCATTGTACCGGATTGCATATCGGATGACCTATGCTGGAAGCAGTGGTGGACTTGAGCGAGACTGAAAATTAAAAGTCTGCAATGAACTATGAGGGGAACTATGATTTAGTGTCATTTACCTTTCGGTTTTTCAATCACAAAGAAACAGCGGGTGTCCAAACTTCAGTCTGAATACCTTTTTGTACTAATCCGTTAAAAAGAGAATATTCTCATGAGCGTTCTTTAAAATTCTTTTATTTCATTTCTCCTGCTTTTGCCTTTTACGGCAATAAAATACATTGTCTTTGAGATACCGCTCTGGTTCAATGATCTTTTTTTCAAATTTAAAAGATATTTTATTTTTCCAATTAATAAATGAATATTTTGCGTTAGTATGTGCTCATGGAAAAACACCGGAAAACCTAGTTCAAGCAATTTACTGCGAGTCTTCCAATTGTTTACTCTAGTCATGTTCATTTCATAGATTTTACTCACCCAAATGTAAATGCACCCAAATCAAAAATTGGTGCATAAAACATGTAAATGCACCCAAATGTGCATGCATAATACATTTAAATGCGCATAAAATAATCTAGTAATAATGTCACGGAGATTTGTCAAAATTGAAGTCAATAATGTGGCGTTATCTTCCCCGTGGCGATCCTACAGTGGAATTATTTCTTACTAGAGATCCAACCGCTCTTGTTTCGAATCGTGAAGCATCAAATCTTCGAGATTGGTTAAATATTAGCTCAAAAATTAGACGAGGCATTCATATAATTCGGGATCATACAATTCAAATGCGTTTGCCCATAAATGGAGGACCTTTGGGAGCAAATAATTTAATTCTTGGGAGGGTCACTGCTCAGAGCATTCAAGATGAATTGATTTCTCATTTTACGCCAGAATAAAACAAAGAAAATCTAATCCCTGCACACCAAACCACAAAATCTTTGAACTATCATCCTGACGCTGTCACCCGATTCGTTTATAGAAACATACAAAAGGATGTCATCGCATATGACAGTGTTTTCTGTCGTAATTGGGGGGACGGAATTATGACGAGAGGATTTCCTGTCCAAAGGTTGACCAATATGACTGATAATGTGGGAATGAGAGTTCTTCAGGGCGAAAACCTACAACATCCGGATGGTGTCCGACGTTTTCATCCCCATCATTTCATCGCGATCATTTAATCGCCATCATATCATCGCCGTCATTTCATCGCCAAATCATTTCATCGCCGAATCATTCCATCGCCATCTTTTCATCGCCATCATTTCATCGCCTAATCCTTTCATCGCCAAGAAAGTTAATCGCCATTGCTTTATTTTAAGTGCTAATATTAGTTGTTTTAAGGAACATATACATAATGAAATGTTATCTTCGGCTCAGGACTTTGTAAATGCAAATTATGGCAAGTCCTCAGTTCAGGCTCAAAAACTGAAATGTGCATAAGGGTCGAAAGTCTGAGCATTTTTTCTTGGTGCAATCGACTTGCCAACGACTACTTAATTTGACTTTTGTTCTTCATCTTATTCAAAACGTTATAAAAAATAATTATAATCTAGGAAATGGCCCATAATGGACACGCTCCTTCCAACATCAATAAATTATGGACACGCTCTTCAAAAACATGTCATTGAATCTGGTCATGTAGATTACGCAGATATATAATGAGATATGGATGTAAACTAATGTTCAAAAAATCAAGCTTTTTGCTATTGAGTTTAAAAATAATGGACCAAATTGTTAGGGAGTATGAGATAACACATGATTTGGAAGGATTTTGCATAGGCGTGTAGAGACATGGCTTCGTAAAATGGCTTGAAATGCACGTTTCACGATAAGCTGCAAAGAATTTCAAAGTCAAAAGCAAAAACAAAATCACAATCTTAACGCATTTTGTTTAGTTCTTCATGTTTCCAAAGTTTATATATTACATGTTCTGTGAATAAAGTGCCAATAAGTAACACATATAAACAAAAAAATTATAACTGAAAGTTATCAGTTGATATGATTTAAGTTGATTCATCAATTTCATGCAACGCCATGTGTCATGTCGTCAAATATTGGTCGTTTCCTATTTTAAATGTTGCATTATGAAGTAAAACAAGCTAGTATAAAAGTCAATTTAAGTTGTCTTTGACAATCCGATTGCACGGAGAAAAGGCATTTAAAAGTAACTACCTAATAATAGTACTTGGCGATTAAGTTGCTTAGCGATGAAATGATTAGGCGATAAAAATGATTTGGCGATGAAATGATGGCGATGAAATGATGGCGATGAGAAGATGGCGATGAAGCTTCCGTAATTCAACTTTCAGTTGTGACTTTTTTGCTGATATATGTTACTTATTGACACTTTATTCACAGAACATGTAATATATAAGCTTTTGACTTTGAAATTCTTTGCAGCTTATCGTGAAACGTGCATTTCAAGCCATGTTACTAAGCTGTTGTCCCTATATTCTCATGCAAAATCCTTCCAAATCGTGTGTTATCTCATACTCCCTAACAATTTGGTTCATTATTTTTAAACTCAATAGCAAAAAGCTTGATTTTTTGAACATTAGTTTACATCCATATCTCATTATAATATCTGCGTAATCTACATCACCAGATACAATGTTTTTAAAGAGCGTGTCCATAATTTATTGATGTTGGAAGGAGCGTGTCCATTATGGGCCATTTCCTAGATTATACTTTAATATTTTTAGCGTTTTGAATAAGGTGAAGAACAAACGTCAAATTAAGTAGTCATTACAAAGTCCTGAGTCGAAGATAACGCTTCATTATGTTCCTTAAAACAACTAATATTAGTACTTAAAATAAAGCAATGGCGATTAACTTTCTTAGCGATAAATTGATTAGGCGATGAAATGATGGTGATGAAATGACGGTGATGAAATGATGGCGATTAAATGTTCGCGATGAAATGATGGCGATGAAAACGTCGGACACCATAATTATGTGGCAAAAAGATTACAGCACGTGCTATGCTGAATAATAATTTGTTTTCAAGATCATTATCATTTCTTAAACGTGGCATCCAATATTGTTTTAGGCAAAACAGAAGAAAACAAAAATTTGTTAAGCAATCGTTTCTTATTTTCGAAGAGAAGCAAATATATTTAGTTAGTTTGTGTTAATTGATTTCCTGTTATTACCAGTGACTAAATTCCACCTAAGTTTTGTCAAAATTTGAGCATGTAAATAACACTTAAAATTTTGATATGCTAGTTTGAAGTAGACAGGTATTAAAATTTTTCATAGAAGATTAAAAGTTCAACCTTCTGAAGTCCAGCAGCTAAAACATGTTGAACCACTGTTGATTTCGTTTGCATTTATATTGTTTTCCAAAACTTTATTATTATTTTTCAAGTGTCACTTAAAATGCATTGGTGTATGATTTCCAATATCTATTCAAATATACATAATTCAAATTTATTTGCTAAGTTATTCAGTTTTCGCAACCATCACAATTTGTTTTGATATTTTACGCAGAAAAAGTTAGTTCTGTATCGATTTCATATATTTGTCCCATATTTACTTCCTGAATTGGCTGAATTGAATATTACACTTCAAAATACTCCACAAGAAACAGTCAACTTTATCTTCAAAAATTTGTATCATGTGTTTTGTGTAAACTGACCAAACCAAAGCGCTGTCATTATAAAAAAGGAATTTAGTATCAATAGAGGAAAATATAATTCATAATATACCTTGATTATTTGGATAAATAAAGCAGCAATAAGAATTTATTTGTCAGTGATTTAATATTCACTAATGCTAGAGGAAATGTTCGTAATATAGTTGTTGAATCAAATGAAATATATTAAGCTGAAACATAAGAACGGAACACCAATACACATTAAAATTAACTGGAAAATTTTCAAGTAGAATTACGTTATGTTCAGTGATTAATTTGAAATACGCTTACTGTCCTGTCCTACATATATTTGGGAAGTGTGAAATGTTTGGAAGGTGGTATTATTTAATGTTGTACTTTTGGTGACTAATAACGTTCCAAGTAATTACCATGAACTTTATTAGGAGTGAATTATTCCTGTTACTTTTGCAATTAAGTGCTGTCAGGATATTATCTTTCACGATTCTGCCATTCGAAGGATTTACTTGCCCTCATTCTAACCATTTGTCAAAATTTATGAACAATTTTGATAGTCAGCCAAATTCATATTTAGTTTCATTCTATGCATTAAATCCAGATGGTTGTCTCAAGCAATTTGCAAAGGTACAAAGACACGTTTTTACGAATTTCTCAGAAACGTTGTCACAACATCTTCCATCGAGATATTCACAAACATTTCTAATCGTTTTTAGCCCAGTGGAAATGGCTTCAAAGTTTTCTTTCCATTTAACGTATTTCAAGTACTCGATGTTTCCAACCACAATGTTTGTTTTCATTCGTCACATTCATCTAGAGTCAATTAAATTTTCCCCTGGATTGCAGTTAACCCCAGCTACAAAGTTAATATTGATTCTGATAAATGGATCTACAGAACTTACTGCAATTTGCAATGGATACTGTTTAGAAACTGAAAAACATAATTTTAAAGTTTCCCTCAAGTCGCTTTCAGGTAGACATGATCCCCTTTCCTTACACAAATTCCTATTTTGGAATGCTAATGAAAGACTAGTTACCGCAATCTTGCATACAATTTATATCCAATACTTTTTTCCAACAAATTTTGGGTCGGATAGAGGCGCATGCTCTCAACTTCTACATAAGTCAAGGCAAGCCTTTTACTGCTCGTCTGGAATAATGTCTGGACTCACCTTAGCTAATCAACATAACTTTTCTTTGGAAATTTACTCCAAATTAGAATTTCATTTGGCTCTGCGTAATGGTGAGTCGCAATGGATAGAAAGTCGTAAAGTAGTTTCTAAATATACAGACAGAATTCATTTCATTTTGCAAACAAGCTGGTTATGTAACAGTTTTGAAAGTCTGCATCTTCTTTACTGTGTTACTCAATTAGATGACTCAATAAGTAGCTTAGAAATGTGGACAACAAGACCATTTCAGTGGAGTGTTTGGCTTTTAGTTGGAGTTGTTCTGGTTTTATGCGCATTTGTATTGTCAATAGGAAATCCTAAAACTACGGTTTTGAAATGTTTAGATTGTGCTGCTGTCCTTATTGGGCAGGAACCAAGTCAACGAAAGTTTAAAACAGAACAATTAATTTTTACGTCGCTTTCTTTGGTTGGACTTTTCATGTGTGAATTATACAGTAATTCTATCACGAGCTTAGTTACGGTACCGGTTTTGCCAACAACATTTGAGACAATTTCTGAACTCCTTGGAAATGGATACAAAATATTTGATTTCGCATGGAAGTATAAAGATACTTCGCCATATGATATGTATAAAGACATATTTGAGGAAAAGGGATTGTCAAAATTTCTCAATTCTAGTTTCACTATTTCAAATACAACAAAAGACGAGTTAAGGCGAAAGGTTATAACTGAGTATTTAGCCATGGGAAGAGTTTCCAGTTTTATTGAAAAGACAACTAGCGATGTTGAAAGGGCAGCGTTTAAAGCGGAAGTTGATAATCACAAGCGTGTGGATGACACAGAGTGCCATATTGTGACTGTGGCTGTAAGAAAAGATTACGTTTTCTTTGAAATGTATACAGTCAATAGGTACTGGATGCAAAAAAGTGTAAGACAAATGTGGGAAGCTGGATTGTCTAACAAATGGGATGAATGGGCAACTTGGTGGGCCCAAAGTGTAGGTCAAACTTACGTGAGTGATGAGCATTCAAATAGAGCTCACATTACAAATGACCAAATAACATTTCGTGATATTTTGCCTTGTCTGATTGGTTTGCTACTTGCATTAACTTTCGGTGTACTGTGGTTTTTAGTCGAGAAGCTTTATTCTGTTAAAGGTACACAAACGTTTGTTCCAATAAGTTACATGATTTGTCTCAATTATAGATGCAGCTCAAATTGCAATTGAAAATTAGCAACGTTGAAGCAAATACATCAAGTACGCTGGTGTAATCACATAAAACTATAATGAGTTCAAAAGTTTAACTCTATTAAATATAAAAGTAATTACACATTCTTAAATACCTTCACTGATATTTAATAACAAGAATTCTATAGATTAACACTAACAGTGAACTAAAAATTTAGAGTACTCTATACAAAATAATAAATAAATATGGCACTTTCAAAATCATATAAAGCTGGATTCATATAATATAACGGATTTCTCAAACTTCTAGTGATCCAGAATCAACGATGTGCTCAGTGTCTCCTGCAGCTGAAGTTATTGCCTGACTTAATTCTTGACGGAATTTTATCATAAAGAAAAACAATGAACACCTGTATACTGTAATATAAATCAATGCTATGTAAAGCGTTTTAATTGTTATAACAAGGAATGGCAGGCTTAAGAAATAACTCGCAGTGTAAACAAATATCGACGTTTTCAGCTTCTCATTTGATACTTCCAAATCCTTTCCCTGAAAATGATTTATAGTGTTAAATATTATTGTAAATTTAATGAAAAGCATGCACATTCTGTAATGCCTTAATTTTTACAGAACAAACTAATTTGATAATAGTAAATATCCATGTATAAAAGGCAATTCATACCACGTTAGTAGCTTGTAATAAACAAATTGCACCCCAGAGGCTCAAGCAAAGGCCGGCTATGAGAAGACATACTGACCCCAACATCCCAACCTGAAGATCTTTAAATGGTACAATACATACTCAATAACATCGCCATTATGTGCATTGCATTGCTGATGAGATTAGTCAGTGACTTTTTTAAAGAAGTTCCAAACTCACTTGTTAAATTTGAAAAAAACTCAAACTCCACTTCGGTTAAAAAATATAGAGGTAGTCCCACACATATAATTAAAAGTAAACTAGAATGTACCTATAAACAAAGTGTAAAAAGAGAGCTGTATTTTATTGTTGTGTTCATCAGACTGTATTGGGCTTGCTTACAAGCTTCGCTTGCTCGAATTCAAGAACATATTAATACATTTTTACATACCATGTCACACGTAGCTGCCCATCGTGACTTTGATCTGTACTTCAAAAATTCCATTATGGATTGAGCCGCAATACTTTTGGGAGATAAAATCCGTACCGCTATCAAAAATTAACCAATTTTCACTAATATTTTTAAGAATTGGCTTTTGGAAATCTCATTACAAATTTTAATCAATGCGACTGAATGTAAGGAGAAAAGAAACGATGATAATGCTGCTTTCAAAAGTTTCCTGAGTGGAAACTCAATTGCTTGAGTCAGTATTTATTAATTGGTTTAGTCACAGTTTCTTTTGTGTAACCATAACTGACCAAAGTATATTTGCAACTAGACTTGTATCTGTATCATAATATTATCACAGTAAAGAACAAAACTTGAGTTTTACATTTCTTAAGTTTTCATAAGGAAGTGGCACAGTCGTCATAATATTTCAGTGTAAGTGAAACAGCTTGTGGTTTTAAATGTATAACATTCTGGGAACTTTGAAGTATTAAACAGAATTCTTGTTTCTTTAACTTTAACTCGAGACAGTTACCTTTGCTGCAAATTTAGATGTTTCCATGAACTTGTTATAAATACCTTTAAAGCAGTAACAGCTCCTCAGTAACGCGTATGTTGACATAACTCATTTCGTATGTAACTTTGATATCATCAAAACAAAGTATGTATATCAGCTTTAGAATAAAAACTATGGTATTAATTGCCCATATCATTCTAGTTTAGCATTATTTGAGTAGAGCAAAAAATTTTTACGTGTATGAAGAAAGGTTTAGTAAAGGTTGGCTTTGTTTGTTTCGCTTTTTTATCTCCAGTGCACGAGATTTCAACTGATATTAAACCACCGAGAATGGTTGTTACATACACATCTCATTACTTTTAATTGTCAAGTAACATTCTTTTACAGTATTTTAACCCTCGTTTGTTTTCTTCAGAACATAATTACTATTTTATGGCAGTCTTTTAAGGAGTGTTCACTGAAGGAATAAACAATGCTTGGGAGAATCTGCCGAACTGCATAGTTGTACAATTCAGGCTTTAGAAACCCATATATTCATAGAATTTTCCAATGTTTTGTGAATATCTATACCATATGTTATGATATATTAAATAATTGCAAGTAAATGTAAAATTATAGTAGATTGTTGTTTAACAAATTATTACTTTATTATCTTTGGTGATGCATTTGTACTGGTTAACATTTTCGTACATTTGCAGCAAGCTATAATAAAGTATACACCAATTACTAAAATTGCTTTCATGACAATTAGTAAAATATCAGAAAAGCAGCAACATGTACATGAAAATGTTCGGGCTCCAATTCCACGGTTATGTGATATACTTACATTCCCAGTGGAGAAATATTGTAATTGATGATAAACCTTTCCTCTTTATACGTACCACTGCATACAAAAGCTTGAAATCGGTTAAAGATGGAATTTAAATATAATATACTGAGATTGAGTACATGTATGTACATACTTACATAATCATTTTTACATTTTTACTTGAACATAAGCAATACCTTAAACAAGTTAATCAGTTAAGAATGACACATTCAAAGCTGCGCACTTTTTATACATATACATTATCACTTAACTTTGTCTGGACATAAGTGCGTACTAAGATTCAAAAACTAGCCAGTTAAATACTGAGTTTTATTAAAATAGTTTTTGACAAGAACTGTTGAACAAATTTATTTCGATTTAAAGCAGAATTACTTCAAATTATATCTATACATCAATCTATAATTCTAAAAACAATGTTGACTTTTTTTTTTAAATAACAGCAATTTTGTAAGTGTAATCATACAACTTAAATTTAACCTTTCTAATTTGGGCAACATGCTTTGGCAATTAGATTTGATATTATTGTCACACAACTTATTTTTAAGTGTTATTAAAATTTTGTAAAACTTTTGTGTATGGTGATATGGTTGCATGCATGCTTAGATTTGAAAGAGCAGTCTATCGTCAGCTAGGAAAATTTATTTATTTTGAAGAACAAAAATTTGATGTTGAATGATATTTATTGGAATGAATGCTTATTCGTACCACGAAATCCTTTAGTTTTATTCACATGTATTATTGACTTACTTGCGTATTTATTTACTCATTTATTACGATTTACATCATAACTTATTACATCATACGTGCCTCCACTGTTTCTATGCTGCGCTGGTGTCTGTTGTATTTCTACATTTGGTTGGGACTTCAATTCACCAAATCGGGTAACTTGAAGTTCCTTACGAAACTGAAAGTTGGTAGCATTTGTTTTTACAGATATATTCATGACTGATTTCCCATTCGAAAAAAATTGTGAATTCGAAAATCCTCCCGAGTTCACAGCAGCAACTGGTATTACAGATGTGCATCCTTGTGAGTTGCTATTGGGATAACATGAAACTATTAGCTTTCCACATTAACTCAGATTTCTATAAGCGGAAAATATTGTGTCTTACTCAGAATTTTGTTGTTGCATTGAAGAGCTTATGTTATTGCTGAACTTTTTTGTAGTGGATTTTTCCGTTATCTTATCAACTATATCTGTTAACGTGGTGGACGATTTCTTAAACTTCTTTGGTGGATTTTCTACAGCTTTTGAATTGGCAGATGGCAATGGATGTTTGGAAGCAGCGTTTATGGTAGATTTAGTCACGGACACTGCGGAATTTTTCGTGTTTGCTTTAAGAGCATTTGAGGCATGTCCATTCTGAAGGAACGGAGACGGTTCCCAACAACTTTGGAACAAAGAGCTGTTTAGCATGTCACTTAACTGTTTTTGCAAACTGTTCAAAGATGTCTGTAATTGGTCGACATGCCCTTCTAAATTTTTGATCTGTTTATCGGCTGATTTAAGCTGACTTTTCAAATTAGTCTTTACTTTTTCTTGTTCCTTCAGCTTCGTTTCTGCTGTCTCCTTTTTTTCTTTTTCTGCTGTCAACTCTTTCTTCAAGCTTTCAATTCTTGTCTTCATTCCAGACTCCCACTTTTTCATATGCTCCACTGGTGACTCAAGGGAATCAGGAGCAAAG
>JAQIXX010007361.1:0-10937 GCA_034700605.1 Willowsia nigromaculata | reverse complement strand
TTTTGTCGATTTTTTGTGCATATTTGCATGCATATTTTCTCAGATTTCGTGCATATTTCCTCGTTCTCTGGTGATGACCAAATGAAAAAATAAAAAGTTTTCCCTATTGAATAGTTAATGGTGAAATATGTAAAATTCGGATTTAATCAATAATAAGCCTAACCAAAGTCATACATTAACTCTGCGCAATATCACCTGTCTATACTATACGGCTAGTGTGTAGTGTGATTTATAAACGGTTTGTTGATGTTAATGCATGCAAACTTTTGTTGATGACCGGCAAAATATATTTGAGCAAATATATTCTGTGCGTTACATGCAACGTACGAAAACTTCAAACATTTATATGATAAGGCATAGCGTACACATATCTGTAGTATATATTCATTAATGCTACTTGACACGGTATATGTCAACAAAAGCACTTTGGTGTTAGGTCACTGGGTTAAAATTGTAGACTTCCTTTTCAGATAAAAGACTGATTGCCTGTTGTACTCATAGTACTCGTGCATTATATGCTATAATGCTATATGTACTCGAATACATACATAGTAATCTACTATTATGCATACCCTCATGAATTGAGTGATGGACATCAGTTAAAGTAAAAGACAAGATAATGAAAGCAATTTGAGTATCCTGAGTTGAAGGGAAGGACTGCCTGACTGGTTGAATTACATGGATTCCCAATACCAATGCAAAGAATGCATGTTGTTGCCTTTCCTGATCGTAATTGGTTTCATAACTATGAAGAGAAGTTGATATAAAAATTGTGCGAGTGAATGAATCCAATCTAAAATTGAAAATAAGAGTTGCTCGAACAAACGCTACTATCATATTAATAGTTAGAGGAATCAAGGGACATGCCATACATTATGTAGTAGTGTGAATATACGGGCTAGAGAAGTTGTAAGATTTATATTAGTGACCATCATATTCGAATGAACATGCTACAGACTAAGCATTTAATATGTTTTATGCAATTTGTTCAGGAAAACGTGTCATGCATTGTCGTGTGACACTGTAATAAAAATGAATGCAGTATTGCAGTTACTAGAGGAATGCATAGACTTCTATAAAAAACAGAATCTGATATATGAACAGCGACCAAATAACTTGAAATCTTTCATGATACGGTAGTAGCACACCTTACAGACAACACAACCGTCGAAGCGATAAATAACACAAGCAAATATAGGAATGAGTGACGAACAGCGTTTAGCTAATTTTAGCATGCACACAAGTATTTATCCCTATTAGCCTTCTCTCATCATCGTTGTTATCAGCACCACATCATATTTTTTCGTAGTGTGCAGAGAAATACAGGCAAGTAAATGGTATGAAATTAAAGGAACAAGAACAAGGACATACAGCGTGTGTATACACAAAGACATCCAAACAGAAAACAAACAAAGCAATAACACGCAAAAATAGGCACATGATAATCTAACGTAACATAAATACGTGGGATAAGAAAAAACTAAACCGTCCGTTTACTTCATACTTATTGTGCTCATCTAAAAGCAAAATTTAACCGTTTTAAACTGCATTTGTACTTACCTCACTCTGATTTCGAAACCAATAACGAAAATAAATACATTATGTAGCTGTTGTGTTTTTCTAATTCGAAATGGTGATGGCAAGAATTAAACTTCATTACATAAAAGTGTATGCATGCATCCAATTATAAAACAGCTAATGCAGTAATTTGTTTGTTAGAACTGGTCACTGATTTATCACATGATGACGGAGAAGTATTTACCCACATGAAATATATATGGTGTCCTATTTTCCTAGAATATAGGAATAGAGTACTATTGTGCATTCTAAATTTTATTGTGTCAAGATGCATTTAATGAAATGTAAAGTAAGGCTACATTTAAAAACTTCAAAATGTTTTCAATATTTTGTCTTTTTGGGAAACACTATGAAATTAGAGGTTTCCGAGTCGCATCTATGAACATTACATTTACACTGATATGGGTAATCGTATATGATAAAATGATAACGATAACTCGACTGCTATTATTATTGGACATGGAAATTTCAAAATTAATGAGGGTATCTATATTCTCCTTTGAAGTTGCGTTGACTTACTCAAGATGCTAAATGTGCTCGTTCAACCCATTATAATATATAGCAAATTCCGTTTGTATGCACAAACAAACGAAATTGGCTCTGATAATGTGGATTATCATAATCATTTATAGCTTAGATTAGAAGGCTGCTGGCTGACATTACCATTTAGGATGTTCAACATTAGGTTGCTAGGACCAGAAAGCCTTACGAATTCAGGATTCAGCACAGTACATTGTCAGAGCCAATAAAATACGTCCCGGTTGCAAATCCAAAAAATAGCGAATGGTACGTCTGGTGAGTAAAGCATTTACATCCGTTGGTTGATTGCAATTTGCAATGTAGTATGAATGTAATGTAGTGATAAAAATGTGATGCACACTTGCTTAATTTGTCATTCATTTATTAAGATACAACAGCGTTTGCATTCAGGTAGGCTACTAAAATTAGAGAGGATGTCAGCTCAAGGCAATAGGTAAAAAAGTTGATAAGGGTTCCATTTCTATTGCTCATTATTCTCTCAATTGCACATTACTAATATTGACTATAGTTTACGAACGGGAGTTATACGGAACGAATTTATTTGCTGATTGTAGTTATCTGTCTATCTTCAATTTAAACTCTCAACCCTTGACCATTTTAAATTATAGATTAATATTTTAAACGCACAACTGAAACCCTTTTGATATGCATGAGCATGGGAGCGTGGTTTTAAATTTTGCAAGAGCATTTAGAATTCCAAAAAGGATCTAGCATGAAATATTACAAATGGAGACAAATCATGTTCATTTGCTGCTGCAGATAATTTTCATGCTATACATAGTTTGTTGTAAATTACAATGTGCCTAATCTTAGATGATCCGTAAGTCATGCAGTGACAGGATTGATATCAATAGAACTTAGCTAATAATATCCTTTTAGTTATAGCACTATCAAACAATATTTAATAATTCATGAGATCAAACATTATTTGTGTTGTCTTCCTATTAGAAAATATGGGTGGGATCATATTCATTAGCCGTTACCTGTTAGACAGGTAAAATAAAGTTTACTTTAGCATACTGTGAAACCAAAACGTTTAAGAACTAGGCGTAGGAGGGCTAACTTCATCTCCAACATGCGTCATAAAATCATGTCAACAACTCGAATCAAGTGTGGGCGGATCCTGTGATAACTAATTTAAATCATTACGCGTTACGCTATACTTATCTTCATATTTGGATCCCCTAGGCCAGCAAGCATGTTTTAATTTTCTGAAGGAACAACGGAGGTAGTACTAGAACAATGGTACCTGTTACAATGAATTAAATAAACTAAAATCATCTTATGCACGCATTAAACCCAATTTGACAGTTTCAAATCAATAAATTGTGTTGTGAATGTGAATACACATTCCCTCATTGCATTGATTATACTGATTTCTGGCTTATTAAATAAATAATGTACTATAATATGTTTATTGCAATTGCGTGTTGTCGTAAACAAACCCCTTTATTCCCACCCTGTCAAAGTTTACTTACACTCTAGTCAAGTAAACATGAATAATACAATTTGCACAACCTTGTCCCAGGCATCAGAAGGTCAACAGGGAAAAAAATTCAATGGTAGCCCAAAAATAATTGCCTTTATGAATACTACACAAAATGCCAAACGTCCTGCTTGTGTGCGATATCAATATCAATGTCAACTTCTGTCTGCTTGGCTTCATTATTATTACGTACTATGTACTCTGCAACAAACCTACAAAATAAGTAAACGTACACAAGTGCACGGATACGGAAAGAAAATTTCCTTCTATTAAATAACATTGCAAAAGTGTGTCCATCCACCGGCTGCATTTTCACAAACAGTTTCCTTTAGACAGTGAAACCGGGTGCAATGCTAAATTTCGCTAATTTTGTTATTAGTTTTTGTCTTTGGGAAAGCACATGGAACCGTTACTTGCATATACTTACTCGTATTTGTATGCAACACTTTCCCGTTGCGATTGATATTAATATTAAGAACAGTGTAAAAAAGTTGAGGTTTGCTGATTTCCATTTTTGAATTGATTAGAATTCAATCCCTTCAAAAATCCTTATCCAGAGGAAATATGGAAATTCCCAAAAATACGCAGTTGTGGTGCGTGAAAAGTGATGAAGTGTGCGTTTACTGTGTTAGAAATGTAATAGATATTCAATGAAGATATTGTATGGATTTAGATATGCACGTGGATAGTTTCTCTGCACCATATTAGCATGTCGTCACCGTGTTCAAGTTTAAATCCTGTTTTGGAGGAGAATTAAATTCAGCAACCGATAATTTGTGAAGCATGTAGCTGTATAAACCTTAATATTTTTGTCCTCGTCCAATGTTGGCTGAATGTCAAGCTACAACTATCGTTATATATGGCGTTCTCAGACTGTGAAGCAGTTTGCGTTGTTGCGACTTTGACATCATGACGCGGTGACTACAGTTTTGTATGTAATAATAGTAAAAAAAAGTTAATTGTGATTATGTTGTCCTTTGTAGTAGTAGCTAATGTATCGTGGATGGTAACTGCATTGTCATCTTAACAATATTATTGCGACTCGTTCCATCCAGTTGCCAACATATAATGCAGTAGCCTTAAAATTAATGGTTTCACAGACAAGATAATGTTGTCAGAATCAGAATGTACAAAAGTTTACATTAGTGGTAGCTCAAATTCAAACGATTTCATCTCATCACCATTATTTTCAACTTCCTACTCTGCTCCTTGCCAATGATCACAAAATATGTACTGTATACAAAGTGACTCTGTAAGGTGCATGGGAAATTTTACGCAAAAATTGTGTTTCTTCTCGTTGATGTGTACAAGTACGTTGGTAAATGTGACAATTGACGCTAACAAAATATGCACAGAGATTACTATATAGGATATCATGACGCTGATACTATATGGTATATACGCTTATGTGAGCCGTTATAGTTGTAGTATTCCAAGAGCGTATTGAGGTACAATATTGTGAAGCAGTATCTGTAACGTGCATCCATGACCGCATATTGCGCCTCTATGGTTGTAGGTAGGTAGGCCAAGTTCATGCTGAACGAAAAAAAGAGCTCAATGAAAAAATGTGAGGCAATCTGTGTGGCGTGGCGTCCGTAGTAAAATATGTATTATAGTTGAGCATTTGACCTGAACGTAAATCTATATAGTGCACAATATACTGTTGTACAGGCGCATACATCATTTCGCATAAAAAACAGCAGCTGCAATGCAATGAGAAACTTAATGTTGTAGAAGAATTTTGGGAGGAATGTGAAATGTGCGTGGGTAGTCACATGAAGTTAGACAAAGCCATGCTATCTTTTTCAGTTCTGATAGGAGGGTTCGACAAAACGAGGAAATTAAAATTGAGAAGTCAAGGAATGGGCAATTTCAATGTGTGGAATGAGTCAAAAGTTGTAATTTGCTGTGATGCTTGAGTATTTAGTGCAGCGGATAATCACATTTCTGCAATTATTTTGACCAATAATGTGTCAAAGATTAAATGGATAATATGAGCTACGGAAATAGAGTTGGATTGGATGAAAAAGTCTATCAAAGCAAATTAAATAACCCACCAAGTAAATGGAAGTTGTTTTAGCTGTATGAATACTTCGCATTTTTTATATTACCTTTGAAATGACGTAATATGGATGAAAGGGTTTAAATTATTGGTAGTTTATGTAAGAGTTTTTAACTTTTTACCCATATGTAAAAAAGAGAAAAGTGGGTTGGAGTATCTCAGGCTTTCATCTTTCAAGCGACGTCAAATAGTCGTGGTGAAAGTTTAAAAGGAATTGCTTATTTTATGTAAAATGTTGAAAACAATGCGATGGATAGACAGCATGTCATACTTTGTCCTTCGCCCTCATTGGTTTGCTATCTTTCGGAGTTTGTGTTCAGCGAATACAAATTTTCGAAGCGGAAAAGTTTACACAACTAAATTATTCAAGATTGTGTAAGAGCTTGTGAAAACCAAAGAGAGCACAAAGGCCCTCAGCAGCATACGACAGCAACAAAAATGTCATTTCGTAGAAGTAGGCGTCTTGCAACGTGTCGGTTGTGCCCGCTTAAAAGGGCAAAGGAGAAAGTGGCAGAAGCAGACATGCATAATATAGCATTACTTTTGCACTAAATGTACTGGAACAGGATAACCTTTTGCCATTTTTGTTGGGGTTTTGCATGGACAATGATATGCGACCCTTTCCACAGAGAAAGGTATAATATTTTAAGCCATATGGTGCCGCTTCCTGGCTCTTATTCTGTAATACATTTTGTTCTGATCTCCATTCTTCTTATGCATACTCCTTTCGGATTCTTTGTAAAGTTTTCGTTCAACTGTGCTTCCCATGTACTGTTAGTTAACAACTGTTGCAATCGATTTTTAATTTTGGAGTCTGGAATAAAAAAGCAAAGAGTACGGGAATTTATGTGTTTTCTGATGAAATGTTTATGTTTATGAGAAAGAACGAACACAATAGGTTAGAATCTTGATCATAAACATCTTAAAGGGAGGATGTGATACAGTGAAGCTGTAAAACTTTTCTAATTTATAACAACAACGGAAATTGCGCGCAAATAAAATTTAATGTACTTGCTATCAGCTAGCGTATCCCTTTGTTTAGGGAAATCCCAGGAAAAATCATTCCATGTTTGTGTCTTTTTTCATTTCAACTTTTGTTCAAACGATTTTCATTTAATGAATTATCCAGCTATTTGCTTGACGCCAGAAATCATTGGAAAAATTCTTTTGAAGAACTTTTACTAGGTCATTAAAATACAAATGTATGTGCATAATATGAAACTCCATACATCTTCAATCAAAAGACCTGTGAGACAAGGACTAAATCCTTGCAAGATTTACGTATGGAAGATTCCTTCCAGTTTCCATTTTATTAATAAACATTATATAGGGCATCCTAAAAGACACAACAAATTTATTATAGAAAAACTGGCGAATTCGATATATTATTTGGTTTGAAATCAAATAAGCGAAAACCTCGACTCACACGAGCGCTCAATTTTTGTCCTTCATTTTGAAAATATTGTCATACATGCGCTCATCACGCACCAGCAAACTCCAATGAAAAGTTGGTAAGTGGTAGTGGTGGGCTTGGATCATGCTTGATGATCTGATTCTGATGCTACAGTGTATATGCTTGCTAGGATATGAATTAACGCAAATTTAGCCACTTCCCCTTTTAGATAATTAACAGAAGCAACGGTTTATTATGTTTTAAAAAATAGCAGTCGATGAAAATCAGAATGTGTCAAAGAATTAAATCAAGTCAATTCTGCATTACAAATATTTTAATTCTGCCCGTGTGTTTCTGGAAAGTTGATAGTAGCTGGCTCACAAATAGACAGACAATCTAACAAAACTCTTATTCTATAAGCTTCCCAGAAAATGTTTCCTGTCGATTTCTAGGTGCATTAAAACTAAAATGTATGTTATAAGCAAGCTCATGAAAGAAGCTGAACATGCTGGTATAGTTTGTCTGTGTCAAGGTCGAACTGTCTGGAAACTAGATATATAGACTTCTTTCCAGACGAATTATTTAACGAATTCTCCCAGTGCAAAAGATAGAGAGCTCAGAGCTGAGCAACGAATCTCACAACTGAAAGTGAGCGAACAACGGTATTGTTGGGATTAATGTGTTTCTATGTGTAGTGCATGATCTTTATATGTATAACCCAAGTAGAGATTTACACACAAGGATACATTACTTTTACACTTCACATAATATACACTCCTGAATATCCCATACCTGTTAGCAAAAAACTGATTCCGTTTTCCGAGAAAGTAAACAAGGCTAGTTGCCCAATTTCATTGATTATGGCAAACTGCCTCTTTCTTATAAAATTAGCTGTCAAAGCTTGAATGAAGATTTCGCATTAGCCGTCATAAGATGAAAGACGGATACTTCTTCTTTAAAGTTTAAGCTGTGAAGCAAATAAAACCCTTTATTTACTATCCTTATGGATGTATCCACTAACTTTTCGTTATGTTGAATTGCTCTTTGTCTGTTTCAATCTTCCATTTATTTTCTAAATCTGTGTTTTGTCTTTTCTGTAAATTGTTCATCAAAAAGACAGGGAAAGCATTTCGTCTTATATACTGCATATACCGGGCTCTTACGACGATCAATGTTAGGTCTCAATCTCAAAAGGTACATAACTATGTATAGAATTTTTGATGGCTTACTTTTATGAAAGTAGGCATACTTTTTTATGTTTCGAAATATAGATTCTTTTGACCTGAGTTATTATGATGGCTAACACAAGTAAATGGCACTAATTCGACATTTCACAAACGCAGAACTATACCCTTTAATTTTAAGTACAAAAAGACATTACATCGTTAATGGTTATGTAGCCATTTTACAAGATCCAGCTCATCCAGCTTTTTACACATCCCAACATAACATTTCATCATTTCCATTGCGTGAAAGGAAAGGGTTATGCCTTTGTCATTTTCTCTGCAAAGTCGTAACCATTAACTAAACTGCTACTTGGAAAACACAAAGTGTAGAATAGCAGGTGGATTTGGGGGATGGGGCAGTGATAAAATAGTGTTAGGTAACGTAGCGCACAGTAAAAAAAGTAAGGAGAACTTTATAAATGTACCAGTTTATCATTAGAAACAATCTCCCAAAGAAAATTGTGAAGCAGAAGATGCATAATCAATAATTTTATGATAAGTTTATTGTGAAACGAAAATTAAATATTGCAATCTTGTGCTGTGCTGCTGCTGCAAGCGTGGAAGGGAATTAACATTATCTCAAAGTCAGATGGAAGCTTTCATTTCTCCAGAGAAGAGTATTCTCATTTATTAAGAACTAAAATCCCAAGTTCCCAATTATATATTTATTCCACGTTTAGACTCTCCAAATATTACTACCATGTTCTATTTCAGTACTCAATTTCCCCTCACTCTCATCTATTTTCATTCTAGCGTCACACCATCCAAATAACTTTGTTATGATAACTCGTTTCCGACCGAATAAACTAAAAGCTCACACAAGCATAGCACCAGAGTTGTCTCATATGGTTAGTTGCTATCTCGGGAAAGATTTTCTTCCCGTCTGTTGAGAAAAGTTTTCTTACGTAAATTTCAGAGAAACTCCCTATTGCATAAAATTGCGACCTACTATAGCTACTTATTTAAATGATGTGATAGGAAAACTGAATCTTGCTCTAGTTTTTTTAACAAATGAACCAATGTAACAAGGATGCTAACAAGTGTTTCCAAACATCAAAGCTTCCTTAGAGAGAGGGTGACAGTTATACAAAAGATGGGGAGTTTTGTAGCTATTATTACATGTTTTTCATAGATCATTACTGTTAAATTCAGAACTTTATTAGGTTTACCGGAAGCATAACTATATGACTTTGATATGTAGTTGGAATATGTGATCTTCAAATTGCCCTTGGAACTTTTTTATAATCTTCTGAAGATATAAAAGTTTGCTTCATTTACATGATATGTTTTGGTAATAATAAAAGTAGTGATAGCTAGTGGATATGAGTGAAAAGCCTCATCAAAATCATATCAATTTTTTGTAAGTGTAGCCTTAGTGCATATGTAATATGGGGAAAGAACACTTTTACCATCTGAATAATATTTTTCGGCTTATTTAACAAAGTTTTTGGAATAATGAGGAAAAGCATGCATCACCACAATCCCAGGAGCATGGTAAGCTAACAAGCCCTTGCGAAATGGGTTACGTGCAAAAGTCGAGAGGTAGATTTCTCGGGAACAATGTTTCGAGTTTGAGTTTTTGGTACTCTCTCGCTTGCTTGTAATTCACGAGAAGGTTTCTCTAGAGAACTTCAAGTAATTGGGTTATTTGATCTAAAAAATATGTATTTCTAAAAGGGAGCTTTACTCACATCTAGAAAGAGATATTATATGAATGAATGTAGGTATGTATGTTATTGCGGCCCTGAACTATGAATTCATGCCCAGGCGTAATATAGGCTTTTATATTATCTCTAGTTTATATCGTAATAATAATGATTCTCACACCAGACTAGTGGATAATATGGCACGGTAGTACGGTCGACTAGAGGTCAACACGACATATTTCGTTAGCTTTCTTTCCCTCTGGATATGCCACAGCGAATGCAATGTAAGATTATCTGTTTTAGAGCACGCTGAATAAGCGTAGTAGAGTACAATCAGAGAAATTGCTGTATTAACTATTTATGCATGGCAGAAACACGAGTATTTTGTGTATGCATTATCCCATCATAATATCATTTACTATTTTTGTAATCCCAACTGGAATCAGTGCAATATATTAGATTGTGATAGATCCAAATGTTTTGACCTGGAAGATGGCATAAAACATAGATTTATCATAAGTTGATTCTCTTGCTACCAATTAATACACTAGTTTGTGAAGGTCAATCATGCAATTATAAGTCTTCTGGAACAAAAATGTATATCCCGTGACTGAATAGAGTTTCGTGTGAATTTTCGAATGTTTTTCCACGTTTACAAAAAGAAAAATTGATAATGTACAATTTGTATCAGTAAATCAGTATAGTGACTTAGTGACTACAAGTATTATCTAATGCATTGTGATCCTTTAATGATCGTCACTATATCACACGTTGTATTCCATTTTACACTGCCAGACGGTTTGTAATAATCAGAGAACGAGATTTTAGGATTTGTCCTATTCTTTAATATTTAATTTTATCACAAAATCATTTGGCATGTGAATGAATCATGTAGAAAGAAATCGTTTCATGCTTGCATATTTGCAATTTTTTGTCCTATTTTGAACATTTTTGTCCTATGTCCTAGGACATGCATATTTAGAGATTTTTGTGCATATGTGGTCCT
>JAQIXX010007360.1:0-10939 GCA_034700605.1 Willowsia nigromaculata | reverse complement strand
AAGAATAGCTGCTATTTTAACGAATAGCTTCTATTTTAAAGAATAGCTGCTATTTTAAAGAATTGCTTCTATTTTAAAGAATAGGTGCTATTTTAATGTATAGCTGCCATTTTAACGAATAGCTTCTATTTTACAAAATAGCTGCTATTTTAAGGAATAGCTGCTATTTTAAAGAATAGCTGCTTTTTTAAAGAATAGCTGCTATTTTAAGAAAAGCTGCTATTTTAGAAATAGCTGCTATTTTAAAAAATAGTTTGTTTTTGGAAGAATAGCTGCTATTTTAATGAACAGCTGCTATTTTAAAGAATGGCTGCTATTTTAACGAATAGCTGCTATTTTAAAGAAAAGCCGCTATTTTAAAGAATGGCTGCGATTTTAAAGAATTACTGCTATTTTAACGAATAGCTACTATTTTAAAGAATAGCTGCTATTTTAACGAATAGCTTCTATTTTAAAGAATAGCTACTATTTTAAAGAATTGCTTCTATTTTAAAGAATAGCTACTATTTTAAAGAATAGCTGCTATTTTAACGAATAGCTTCTATTTTAAAGAATAGCTGCTATTTTAAAGAATTGCTTCTATTTTAATGAATTGCTTCTATTTTAAAGAATAGCTGCTTTTTTAAAGAATAGCTGCTTTTTTAAAGAATAGCTGCTATTTAAACGAATAGCTTCTATTTTAAAGAATAGGTGCTATTTTAAAGTATAGCTGCCATTTTAACGAATAGCTTCTATTTTACAAAATAGCTGCTATTTTAAGGAATAGCTGCTATTTTATCGTTTCCCAAAACAATGAATCTCGTGTTCCTGAAACGCTATAATATGGTGTCCCCATAATCATGTAATCTCGTGTTCCCAAAACGCTGTAATCTCGTGTTCCCAAAACGCTGTAATCTCGTGTTCCCAAAACGCTGGAATCTCGTGTTTTCCAAACGCTGTAATATCGTGTTCCCAAAATGCTGTAATCTCGTGCTCCCAAACGCCGTAATATCGTGTTCCCAAAACGCTGTAATCTCGTGTTCCGAAAACGCTGTAATCTCGTGTTCCCAAAACGCTGTAATCTCGTGCTCCCAAAACGCAGTAATCTCGTGTTCCTAAAACGCTGTAATCTCGTGTTCCGAAAACGCGGTAATCTCGTGCTCCCAAAATGCTGTAATCTCGTGTTCCCAAAACGCTGTAATCTCGTGTTCCGAAAACGCTGTAATCTCGTGCTCCCAAAACGCTGTAATCTCGTGTTCCCAAAACGCTGTAATCTCGTGTTCCCAAAACGCTGTAATCTCGTGCTCCAAAACGCTGTAATCTCGTGTTTCCAAAACGCTGTAATCTCGTGTTCCGAAAACGCTGTAATCTCGGGCTCCCAAAACGCTGTAATCTCGCGATCCCAAAACGCTGTAAACTCGTGTTCCGAAAACGCGGTAATTTCGTGCTCCCAAAATGCTGTAATCTCGTGTTCCCAAAACGCTGTAATCTCGTGTTCCCAAAACGCTGTAATCTCGTGTTTCGAAAACGCTGTAATATCGTGTTCCCAAAACGCAGTAATCTCGTGTTCCGATAAAACAAATGGAAAAATGAATTCCAACAGCGCCAGACTCATATGCGCTTTAAAAAGGTCAAAATAAATTATTATGATGTCGGAATGGCTTGCTAGGTTTTCAACTATGAAACGCATACATAAACCAATTTGCAAACGTTACCATTGGTAATAGCTCAAACGTGTGGCACTGAGTATTAGCTTGGAGTTCGTGACGACAAAAAATACACAACGATTTGTTGTAGCTACATTTTAAAACAAAATTTATGCATATTATAGCAGCTTTATATTGATAATGTTGGGATTAAAATGTCCTAAATACGGTTTGTGAGGACGCTAAATACATTGGTGAAAACCATTTACCTCTAAACCCACGTCTTGTCCCCTAAACTCACATTTTTACCAGTTTTTTGAGGATTTGTTATAGCAGGCATGACTTTTTTGGTATTTTCGAAACGATCCCCTGAACAACTCATCAAAACTCACTGATTTTGTTTCGGGAAAATTTTTGTAAAAACGCATAGTTTCTGAGAAATAGGCGACCGAAGGTTTTTCAACTCGTACGAAACGCATATAGTGCCTTTATAGTGCAGGTCATACCTGTTACCAATATATGAGCGTTACCAATGGAATCAGGGTGAACGTCTGGCACTCAAAAATAACAAAAAATCTCATTTCGCTGCGAGTTTGGTTATCGTTTTGGTGAAAGTGAATGCGTATTTACATCGCTGGTTAACTGATGATACGTTTGAAGAACTCACCATTCTAAAAATTAGTAGGTAATTTATTTCAGATTAAATTTAATCTTAATCTTAAGAATTGATATTTTTTTACTCAATCTTTAATCAAAGAAAATAAAACCGAAAAATAAGGTTCAATCTGTGATTTTTGAAATTATATTTAATCTTTAATCTGATACCAGAAAAACTTAGATCACCCAAGCCTGCACAGAAGGTATTCTATTCCGGGAAAGGTAAGTCAGGGAAAGGGATATATTCCGGGAAAGGGCCGGTCACGTTTCCCACATAATCACGTAAAAATTTGCAAACATAATTCTAATAGATGGTTTGGTAGTACTATTGGTTTGACTGACAGTTGCATGCTTTCTATCATCCTGAAAATCGAGATGTTTTCTGTCTTCCTCATTATAGTTTTCCTTCGTATTTTGCCATTCTTTAGCTCTTTTTATCACGCGTGTTCAATAAATCTCCAGACCAGAGATGTATTCACTCCACTCCTTGAGTGGAGGGGAGTGGAATGAGTGGAGTTACGGGGTTTTTTGGTATTCTGTGAGTGGAGGGGTAAACAATTTTATTGAGCTGAGTGGTGAGGGGAGTGGAGGGGTTCATGAATCCGACGACAAAGAGTGGAGTTGAGTAGAGGGTTGTAAATTTGACAAAGGAAGCAAATTTTTGTTGGATTTTCCAAAAAATTTGTTAAAATGTATTTCAATTCAAACTTTATGGGTGTTTTCAGCTTGAACCTTAACCCAAATGAAAAATGTTTGCATTTTAATCAAGAAAAAAGTATATTTTTTAAGTAAAATGGCAAAAAATGGCATTTTGGAAGGCAGGTAGAGTGGAGTAAAAGTGCAGTGGTTGGAATTTTATAGGGCTGAGCGGTTAGCGAAGGGGAGTGGTAAATTGTTTGTTGAGCTGAGTCGTGAATGGAGTGAAGGAGTGTAAATTTTCTTGGCTCGAGGAATGAGTTAAGTGGAGGGGTAAAATTGTCCTTGGCTCGAGTGGTGAGTGTAGCGGAAACTAAATGTGTAAATCTGCTCCAGAAATTTTTGTTATTACTAAAAATATGCAATCTGGAATCAAAAATCGTAAAAAAATCGGTTTGTAGATACTTCCTGTCGCAAATAAGTATAAAATTGTCATGTCGACATACTTGTATAGAACTTTTAGCAACGTTTTACACCTGTAAAACAATTGTTCAACAGTGATGAAACCAAGCTAAATATAACTTTTATGAAACTAGCAGAAACGAACCAACATGTTGAAATGATTGATATTAATGGAGTGTTTGCACAAAATTCTGGACTAATTGAAAGAAATTGTGTTCATAATCTTTGATATTCTTAAAGCATTTAAAAACCTTAATTTTGTATTATAATTTTTTTATTCTTCAGCCAAAAAACATGTAGTTCTTATTCCTTGTAATAAAATAAAATCCTCAGAACAGCAATTTTTTACCTCTCTAAATGCGTCATTTTGGTTGAGCAATCAACCAGCCAACAAAACTTGAGTAACCTTTTTTCTACTTATATTTTTTATTCCGTAACTTCTGTCCTAAATGTCAGAATCTAAAAAAATTCTATGCCTTACAATATATATATATATTTAACTATCTTTTTACGCGGACGTGTAGGCAAGTATGACGAGATAAAATATTTTTAGACATTGACAGCTTATACAAATGGTTATTTTTAAACATCACGAAAATTACTAGTGTCTTACTATAACCATGAAATATGCAGAGTTTCTGTCAATCCGCAACAGAACAAAAATAAACTCTCCTTATGGTGAACGTCTGCATTCACGACTAATACAAAAAAACGTGTTCAAATAAAGTACAACCCTGCCATTATTACATGTAGTAATTAAGAGATACATAAATAAACAAATACTCACCTATCTGACAAAATAACACCACCGAATAAATACATATGACGGGTACTTTACAAACTCATGACCGATTGTTGAAAGGAACAGTGTAACGCAGTATAAAACGTAATACTATACCACCAGAATCAGTACTAATTTGCGGGTTATTTATTTGGATATATTATTGCACAACATACTTTTGCATCTACATTACAGCCTTTCAAGAAATAAAAAAATTTGAACTTCCGGGATATTCATTTCATGTATTTTTAAGTTGAGTACAATAATAGACTAAACCAGCGTACGTAACGAAAGTCACGTTGCTTAGACTATAGTTACATTTGTAGCAGTGCTTTTCAAAGAGAATCAGTCAAAGTCAAGCTTTCTAGAGGCAAGGATTGTCATTTTTCGTTTTAAACTTTTATCAGCCATTTTCTATACATTATTATCTAGCAAGGTTTGAAAGTAGCAAAAATAATCAAAATGCCGTCAGATCTGTTTCTGTACTGTCCAAAACTAAACCAAGCCATTACAGACAATTTATTCTGGTATCGCTCATATATGTACTGGGACCATAAAAATACTTGTTTCGCTCAGGAGACACGATGGTTTCCTCACATTTTCATGTGGAAATTTGCAAATATAATTATAATGCGTATATTTGGAGGTATTTGTTGTTTGGCTGTCCAGTTGGATGCTTTTTATCATCCAGAAAAATACCAACTATTTTCTCTGTTCGTTTCCTTTCTATTCATTTCTATTCTTCCGATGTTCAGCACTTTCTATCATATGTATTCAAAAGATAAGTCTGGGGACATTGTGGCAGGCACCAACGGAATATACAAGTTCGAAGCAAAAATCACCGGGAAACTGAAATGCCAGCAGTCTCGTACATCCAATCGCATTTCCAAAAATCTGCTATTCATTGACGGAAAACCGGATAAAGTTGCAATTGGTTTATTATCTATCATTGCTGTAATGGCGACAGTTCCATTTTCCTTTCCTTATTCGCATATGCACTTTGAAGTAGACCCTCCTTTCCTTTTCCTCCTCCCTCCTTTTTTGAAATTTTACTTCCGAGAAACGTACGTGGTCCTATATCAAATGTGCTGGCATTGATTTTCAGAGTTGTATTTGGCGTGTTCTTTGCAATAGATGCCAGTAGTTTAAGTCGATCTGCAATACTTCTCGTTTCTTTTTGTCTCACTTTATGCACCAACTGTATCAACACATTACGTCAAAGGGATTTTGACGAAAATGTGGCCCAACATTGGCAGTCTCTCAAAATTTTGGTGTCTGTTTTCAATGATATTGCCGCGATTTCTTTAGCTTCAGCTTTAAGTGTGTGACTTTTACTCCAAGTTATAAACTACACAATGTGTATTGTAACGCTTGGTAAGATTTCGATCAAAATGTATTTAGTGTTTCCGATACTAGCTATAAATACTACAATCTCCATGTCAATTTTGTTTTATCTACGTATCCAAAGCAGTTCCGCAAGTCTGGCAGCAAAAGAAAAGTGGCTGAATGACTGTGTTGTTGTAACTTATAGGAATAGATGGAAAGCCAAAGTGCTTCGAAAATGTTTAAAATCCATGCAACATGTAAGATTTAAATATAGTTTGGTAGGTACGTTTAAGAATGAAACTCGCACAGACTACATCTATTCGATAATCTGTTACACTGTCAATTGCATTTTAGCCACCAGATAATCATTTTAATTGGATTCACATGATTACAATTATGCAGGTAATAATAATAATAGTTATGTTTTGAAACTCATTATACTTAATATTATTAATAAATTTGAATGTGAATTACGAAATTTTACTCTCGTTTTTGTCCTTAATTAATTTTTCACTCTTCATATGCTCTGATCAGTAATGAGCAGGTGTCGAAGACATTACATAAGACAACATATTTCACAAATACCAAATATTATTTTAAGAAAAATTGCATAAAATTCATTTCAGCTGCCATTTTGATTAGTACTTTGAGCCATGGATTCAAACTGTTGGGTAGAATAATAAACACAAACAATAATAATAAACAACTACTTTTTTAAACATATTTATAATGATCCATCAAAACTAAATTTTTCATTGTTATGATTTAAAAGTAAAGATATTTCAATGTCTCCGGAGTTTACCACATGAAAAAATAGGGAGGCTGAGGCACTATCTAAGATGCACATGCCACTAATTGCTGATTCATTGTCACTATTGTGATGACTTTTCTAGTGGAGTTCCACTTGGAGCTTTTGTCACTATTTTTGGAGCGATTAAAACTAAAAAGTCTTGAATTATTTTTTCATGAACATTTCTCATGCATTTTGAGTCTCGAAAATACTGCAAAAGCTATGCTATTTATCCAATTAGGTGAGAAAATGATGTCGTTCTTTAAACGTGTTCTGTGTTGCCAATTAATTTGAATAATACCGTTTTCTGAAAATGCTCTAATTAGCGGAACGTCACTATAAAAATCGGCAAAATAGTGACAATTAATCCGCAAATAGTGACGTATGCATTTTAGATAGTGACGAAAAACTTTTTCCCTTGTTGTAGTAGCATTCCACTTGGTGCTTTTGAGACTATTTTTGGTGCGAATGCAACTAGACAATTTTGAATTATTTTTTCAGGAACATTTTTCTGCTCTGCAGCACCAAAGTTGCATCGCAACTAGCCACCGCCGACTTACGCAAATGTAAATCACAAAAGCAAAGCTGATAGTGGCAAATAAAGAGATAACACAAAGAAAGTGACTGCAAGGTGATCAATTAAAGACATGTTTCTAAATCCGCAGCTTACGCGCGCAGCCAATTACCTTCTAGCAATTTCTGTCATCATTCGCACTGCACCTTGTACTTTACAGTCAAGTTTGCGTAGATAGTCATGGAAATGTTTATTCAAATTTTCAGTTGGGAAGGTTTCCTCGTAAGTGGTGTATAAGTGCAAGGAAATTGTCTGATGAGGCTAAAAAATTATATTTATAGATTTCTTTTTATGTGGAATACATTGTAGTCCTAGTATCTTGTAGAAACTTCAATAAAATGTGACTTTTCGCATGCAAAAACCAAATTTATGAGTTATCAATTTTAGGTCTTATATTATCACATACTTTAAAGTTTTATTCTTGCTCAATGTTATCATTTCCTTTTTACTTGCTGAAAATATTAAAAAGTGTAGTACTTGAAAAAGTAAGATTACTCATTACTCGATCCCTGATTTATTTGATATTTCTAGATAGAAATTTCTCGTGAAATACATGCAATTATGGCCACTAATGTTACGCCGTTTTTTTCTTAAATTTTTTTTAACCGTTACTAAGGTTACTGTTTTGGATATTCTGTTTGTCTGTGTGTCTGTCTGTCTGTATGTTTGCACAATTTCTCACGAAGTACTCAACCGAATTTGGTACACATTTTTTTTGGTCAAAACAAAGGTCTAGGCCTGAAAGATATTTCAGACCCAATGGTCAATACAACCGTTGAAAATCGTTATAACGGTAGAGTGTGCACAATCAACAAAAGGTTTCGTTCGAATGCATTTTTACCACTGATCAGTATCCACATCACAACATTTTAATCGCATAACGATATAAAACAACGATTTGCATAAAAAATTTTATCTGTTACTCATCCTTTTAGTTTTTACGTTTTCTTAACTTTTATTTACCACAATAATTTTGTCAAATATTAAGACCTCCACCGTACGAAACCATTATGATTTTACTGATTTTTATGCTTTTGAGTAGCCTTAGCAGAACTAACTAGCTTGCATCATAACGAAATATTAACATGAGTGGTAACCACTATCTCCATGCATGATGTAATTTCTACGTGCGTAGTTTAGATAATACAAATTTTCCTGGAATCCACTTTGTACCCAGATATCCATATCCTAAGCAAATTTTTTATATAAAAAGGTTAAAAATTGTTTGTACCCCACATAGCTACAGTTTGCCAATCTTTAAAATTCTTTAACTTTTATCATTTTGCTGGAGTTTCATCACTTCGATTTCAGCATGTATCATTGCTTTAAAATATTGACGTGGTATTTGTACACGTTTGTTGCACTTTCGACGTCTTGCCATTTAAAAGTGTCCCAATTGAAGCCCTACTATGACCCACATCAAATTGGGGATGGAGGATTTTCTGTATGTCCATTGACAGTTAATTCTTTCCCTGTAGTAAAGTACGGAAACCCTCCAAAGTGTTATATTGCTGGACAACAGGGTCCTTGCGGTTACTACGAGGTCTTAATGCAAGAGAAGCCAGGGTCTTTAAGGGGAATTTGCATATGCGAATGTATGGACGGAGGTAAAAATACGATGGAGGCTATTATTCAAAAACCTGGTCGATATGCGGTTTGCTATGATAGCGACTCTTGTACTCAGACATATGACAAGCTGATAGCAAAATGTGAAACGGTAATATTAAAATCCTAATCAGTATATGAAACATTATACCAGATAAATCTTTAAAGTCAAAATATATTTTATTTATAAAAATTTAGGATCGAAGATGTCCGCGACCTCAGTCATTTTCGAGATATATTTTGACAAATAATGCATGTACACCATACCAACGCTACAGTAATTCACTCAAGAAGTGTGTTTTTACATTTTCTTCATATTACCGCAAATTTGGCTAAAGTTTTATATATAAGTGTTTGTTACCCAGCTAAAATTTACTTATTAAAAGCCCACAAAAATGTGTTTCTCATCTTTATGACTTAAATCATCTTATTTATATAAATCATTAAGGCAATATAAAAGCCAAGTCAAATTCAACTCAAGCCTGAATCATATTTACGAGGAACATAGTAAGCTCAGGCTAGCTTTGACATTAAAGCATTCGTATGAAATCCGGCATGTTAACTGAAATGTTCTTAGTCGAAATTATTTAACCGAAATGTTCCAAGTTGAAATTATTTAACTGAAATGTTCTTTGTCGTAATTATTTAACCGAAATGTTTAGTCGAAATTAAAAATAGTCGAAATCATTTAGACGAATCACAGTTAGACGAATTGACTTTGGCGAATTAAATTAGTCGATTAATGAAATTATACACTTTATAACAATAAAGGACTATATTTTATAACGGTACTACTTTACATTGTCACAAATCCTTAGAAATTAATAATTTGTTAAATTCATTTTTGTATCCAATTGAAGATTTTGAGAGAATCTGTCATTCAATTTCTATGGACTTCTTTAATACAGTGTCGTTTGAATTAAAGCGTACACAGTAAACAGACATCATCACTGTTTAAGATGATACCAAATACACCATCTACTTTAATAATTTTGTTTGATGATTTAAGCCGCTAATTATTTACTCAGTAACTCGTAGATCCAATTGTAATTCACGTTATTCGGCTGCTAAGGTCATATCATATTTAAACAATTTACGAAGTAAAAATACGAGTGTTTCCACTAGTATATGTTGTTTTCAAAGTCCCCTTGCATGAGAAATAAAGCCAAAAATTTCATTAAGTTTTATCAAGGCTATACATATGAATATATGTATATTTTAGCAGTTAGCTCCATCTTCTTGGTGACATACACGGGTGACGTCACAATTAAAATTTCCTCTGCAGAGGTTGACAATTTTAAGCCAAGTAGTATGTGAATCATTAGAGAAAACAAAAGTTGGACTTTGACCTTCGACGAGTTAGACCTCTGAATATACAGTGGCATGATTATACAATTGTTTAAATCGTCAACGTTATGACTAATGCTTTACAAATCATGAAATCCAATTTAAAATTATCGTAGTGACAAACGCAATGCGGAAAAATGGAAGATCCGTGTAAAAACTACGTTTAGCTAATCGGTATTTATAACAAATCCAAGCACCAGTGAAATACTCAAGCAAATACAGTCATAATAAGCATTTATTATATGATTTCATACATACTAAATCCCATAAATGCCATGTCTGGGCAACCATATGTGTACAGTGCTTACTGTCACGTAATCTTGGAAAACCAGGAAAAAGTCCCAAAAATTTTCCAGTTTACAACAGGTGAACGTGTAATGACTCATCATCATAAATAATTTGATGAATACGTTTGTTTGCCAAACCAAACCAATATTAATCAAAAATGAGATAACGGAGCATAAAACAAGAACCGTTCACCGAATGCAGGTTTAATAATACTTCTACAAGCTGATAATTTATTTGAGTACTCACTTTTTAAATAAATCACTAATAATAACTCTCTTTTTAAATGTCGCAAAACAAAAAACACACAGCAGACGATTATGCATGCAGTTCATTTGACATTATTATGTTTCCGTTTATTATAACTTTATTCGGAATCCCGTTGTATTTATTGACCAAATATCTCTCTACGAAAGCACACTCTGCCATGATTAGGTAATGGATGGATGGTTTCATCAAATGAGGAAAGAAATGCACGAACATGTTGCCAATAACCGGGAGGAACAGTAGAACCAATGTGTTACCTTTGGATCAGTTATTTTTAATTTTTGCTTTAAAGAATAAAGCAATAAGTTTCAGTCACTTACCCAAGGGGAACCATAAACTTGAAATTCAATTTCATTTTTGTCAAAACGTTTGAACAATTTGAAACCTGAAATTTGTAGGATTTCGGCGACAAGGAGTCAATAAACTTACAACTAAATTTAAATTGATTGTATTTTATTACATAATTTATATTAAATCGTTTTTATTCAATTAATTTATTACTGGATCCAATAAAATTATACTATTGACAATATAGTCCAATAAGTTTTGTAGATAATTAACTTTGATATCTTTATCTACAATGC
>JAQIXX010007359.1:0-10939 GCA_034700605.1 Willowsia nigromaculata | reverse complement strand
AAAATGTGGTTTTGCTGTTTCTCCAGCGCGCCAACTGAGGAGGCGATGTGAGAAGTCCCCCATCCATCATAGAGAGAGAACGGTTTTTGCGACAGTATATATACAGTTTGTAAATTGTAAACGCAATATAACTTTTAAGGTTGGAGAAACCATGTGAAAGTAGCAGACAAGCCGGTCGCAATACTAAGCCAAGTATCCAATGAATTAATATTTTTGCTTAATAAGATAATTTTGGTACGTATATAAATTGTGAAACCTAATTGAATAATGAAACAAGCCCAGCCGGGAAACCATATTAAAGGGTTTTGGCAGTCTTTCATTTGGTGTCACGTTAAGTAGGGAAATTAAGAGTTAAGCTATTGAATAGAAAATATCACGGGAACTACACAATTATAAGATTGGATAATTCTTAGACAATGGGTCTACTATCTATTAAGCGTCTCAACTTGGACCGATTAGAAATATAATTCATGAGGTTTTCATTGACTTACAAAGCCCCTCAAGCAGATTTTATAGTCTCATTTTGCCCTCCATATGGATGCCATGGTTTTCATTACTGTTAGAGTATCACATGTTTTTAAACGTGTGAACCGTACTAGTTTTGTCTGATAAAGAATTGATTTTATGCTCATGCTTTTACGACTATCTCGCTTTATCGAAATGTCGTGTTATAATTGTGTAGGTTCTGAATTGAATGCATTGATGACACCAATGCTAGAATTATGTCCTACAAAAGTTGCACTTAATCATGTGTGCTGGAGTATAAAGAAAGTTTTATGTTGGCATTTCAATTTTTGTATGATGATCATACCATAAAATTAAACGCCAATATGAAGTCATGAGATATAAAGTAGTCAGATTTCTATTCAGGCGGTGTTTTTATAACAATAATAATGTTATTGACTGTTAAAACAGCGCACGCATTCTTGGAATAATGTAATCTGTAAGTAGTTCGGCTACATATTTGTCGTTATGACTTGCGTTGTACTGACGTATTGTTTTTATTTTGTTCATTTATTTGCTTAAAATCAATATTTTGTTCTTCTAAAAATTACTACTGTGCTGTTTAGAGGAAATTTCTCACTGTCTGTTTGAATCTGTAATGTATCAAATACTTTGTATGCACTATTTATATCCAAATGATCATAGCCCCTCGAACTAGTTAATGGACTTATGTGACAAAGTTAATTTGTGCAGTAATTTTCTCTGATCTTAAATATTAAAGTCAGTCAGTTCCTTAATACTGCATGTGGAGGGAGTCGAATGATTTTTGCTGCACCTGGATATGATTTGATAAGTTTAAGTTTGCAAAGTAACTGAAAGATATTGTAAATTTGTAGCTTAATGAGAGTCATAAATTGACCACAATTGACTCATTCTTTTCCTGGAGATGTATGCAATGTATTTAGTTGTATAAAAAAAGTAGCAGAAATAAAATTTTCCCAGATGTTCGTATGATTTAGAAAACCCTCATTTAGTAACCTAACACTATTTTCGAAGATATCACGTTCACGTTTCATGTCATACTTTTGTTACTTAAAATGCTTGAGTTTTGATTAGGTCACGGTCTCCTACTTTCACCAATTTCCACCATGTTTCTCATCCAAAATTTCTTGAGCCATAAAGATGACAAAAAATATTCGAACATGTGGGATTTGAGGGCTACTGGTGCGTGTCAGTCTCTCTTTAGATAGGATGAGTTAGGATGTGTCCTTAATTTAATTCTGGTATTTTTCCAGTCAGTTTACCGAATTTAATAAGGTGCACATACGATCTTTACTTGACAAATGATATATTTCAGTCGTGAACATATATAACGTGTGCATCGTCATATCTCTATCATTTTAAACACCAAGTCCAGTTTTAAGGATGCTGAATTATTTTAAAATGCTTCATAGGAATGATATATTCAATGATTTGGAGATCCTTAGTTCTCCTTTTGTTACAGTGGACAGGGAAAAGCAAATAATATTTTGATACTCATACAATCGTTCTTGATAAAAACTCCTATGGCCATTTTACAATAGGTTTAAGAAAGCCTTGATCGGTGAAAAACATGTTCAATTTTGGAAAAGGAATTTGGTTCTAATTTTCATCTGTATTCCAGAGTGCTCAAGAAGCCCCATATAATATTATGTAGTCATGCGTCATGACAAGAATTATGTTTCGAGTCACCGCATAGTAGTTCTTAACGAATAAAACTCATTCAAAAATTACAGAGCGAGTAAGATTTTAATTGTTAAGTCAAATTCCAAATATCGCGTTCTATTACATCATAACACTCTGTTTCATAACTGTTTATTAGAATAACCTCATCGGAGATAATGTTGTAAATCAGGGTTAAATAAATAGAACATGATAAGATTGTTAAATGCTTTTAAGGGGGTAAAATATTTTATACGGTAATCTGGAGGATGCTACATGAACTGGTTACCTGGTTTTATGAAAATTTCTCAGGATATAAAGTTGTTTATGCTCAGCAGTAATTAAAATTTATGTATTCATTGCTTCATGGGTTAAAACAAGACATGAAGTTTTTTGGGCTGTTGCTGTTACCCTTCCATTGGCAAACGTTTAGTAAATTACTTTTGTGCTCTTCATTTAGTTTGTTTGGTCATACTAAATAAACGCAGACACCTTATATATCTGCAAGCAACACCAATGAATTACTTTTTTTACTCTCATGTTGAATGTGCGGTTCACATGACCAGAAAATTTTCGATTCTACTTTGTATTTACTTTAGTAATAGTTTGTATCTTTTTTAAACATGTGCTAGAAATGTTAGAACTGGTGTACGCTTGGTGGACTTACTTCTCACATTTATGCATTTCACTTAACTTCCACTAAACTGCCTAAAAACGAACACGCAATCAACTCAGTGGTTCTTATTTTTGTTGCCTCACAATGTGTCCACACTAAAATGAGTTAATTGTAAACACTTGAACTTGTGTTGTGATGAAAGTGCTGAAAAGGAGTGTAAATAAAACTATGTCTACGTTGTGTTTAAAAAGTATGTACTAGGCAGCTACACAATAGGATTGTTTCTTATTGTGTTGCAAATCTATTACCACGACATGGGTTTTTGCCGTTTGTACTCATAACTAAAAAAGGTCTCCTCTTGTAAAATTTTCAAAACAAAACATCGTCCATGATAACTCCGTCCTCTGAAAAATAATATGTTGAAAACTAGCCTTTTGAATAAGTGTCAGAGTCAATATTATTTGGTTGAAAAATGTTTCTGGGAAAATACAATCCTACCGTACACTGGTGGAGGGAAACATGGTCATCCGGTACAATTTCCCGTGCAGAATATTGAGAAGCTTGTTAATTTGTTTAGCGGATGTAACGTCATATGAAAATGTTATTCTAGAAACTATTAATTACATGAAAAATCTGTTTAAAGTTCAAGTCTAATGGCAAAATCGTATTTAGTGAATCGATCCAAGGGAAAATTTTCCATAAGAAAGGGAAGTGGTGTAGCGGAAAGATAGTCAGAAACCCAATTAAAATTATTGGTGGATTTTATTGCAGAAATTATGGTCAACGAAGAAGTTTACAATGATTTTACTTAGGATATGACACAAGCTTTGCGCTTATGGAAACTTTGCTTCAAATTGCTTTGCTTAGTTAATTAACAATGGGATTCAATTGCATAAATGGCAGTAATAATATTCCTTTCAAATCCCTGTATAATATGGTGAATTATTACCTAATCAACTACTTGTTAACGAGATTTCTTTCGATATAATGGAATTGCTGCTTCCGAAAACAGGATTTCTGAGAAGTCAAATAAAAAATTATTTAAGCTCTGAACTCTATTATGTATCGTAACTTGTTCTCAGGAAATATGACTTTAATGGTAACACATCCTGAGTAACCAAAAGGTAAAAAAGAACTCCATGTTATAGTGTGACGCATGAAATAAACTTGTGGATGTTCAATGCACACAAATATTTAAACATATGTAACTGGCAATTGTACTGCAGGAATTTTTAAAAAGATACCCAACATGTACTATTTTTGCATCCACAAGCGTCAATTTTATTTCACTTTATCTGAAACGTACGCAAATCTCAAATAATTTATACTCCTACGAGTTTTGCGGAAGAGAAATACGTAACTTTCACAAAACATAAAAATGTCACTTTTTTTAGAACTAAATTGTAATGAGGGATTTTGTAAAAATTTTCATCTCTGTAGGAACAAAACAATATTTTGACCAAACGAAATGGCACATAATCAATGCATTTTACTAATTTCAACAAATCCAGATGATTTAAGTATTAAAAGTTTATTCAACCTGGAACTGCTTATCACGATATCCATTATCGCACTTTCCCCAAGTAATTGCTGGAATAAAATTTTCAACTTTTTTACATAGACACTTTTTGTCTGTCTTGTGATTTTCATATAGTATTTATTACGATAGTAATATTTTTAGAGTAGTACCCGTTAACTAGTTGATGCAAATCAAATTGTGAAAGGAATACATATATGGAGAAACTGCCGTTAATAACTAAATGCGTTTAAACAATTTAAATCCAAATATTATGCTGGGTGGCTAAGAAACCGGAAAAAGCGATGCTTTTGTACCCAGTAACTCTTTTTCATGAAACTGCATGCTACCAGTAGCTTTTCTGTGTCCCATGCATTTTCAGACGGCACAGAAACAAACGCGTGATCGCTACCTTCTACATGCATTTTTCTCTACCAACAGCACCGTTCCGTAGCTCCTTTTATGGTGTATCCTAATGCCCCAACAACAAACCGCAAGATTCATCGTAGTCAAAGTTTGTTGATAGCCAGCTGAAAGTATATTATTATCACTGAAATCAAGTGAGCATTTTCAGATTAGTCTACACTATTCAAAGAATTGAATACAGTTTATTCTCATATTTTTAAATTGATCACGTTAACCCGTAATGTAGTAGAACGCATAAGTTTTTAATTAAGGCATAAGTTTGAGTTTCATTTAATTAAATCCATGCAATTACTCACCTCAAGGACTTCATATTCGTTCATTATAAAATGCAATATTTCAAATGTACTTTTTCGTTAATTTAGTGTCTGGTGTTGTGCGAGTTAGTACAGAATAGTAGCACTACGATGAGGGAAAGCAGACAATCCAAATCATCTACAAGAATAAATGTGCCAATTAAAATGAAACCTAAGAGGGAGAAACCTATGAATGAAAGAAAAAACACTGCTAAATGATGTGGTAAGTTAATCTTCTTACATTTTTCTTCTTACCATTATATTAACTATGGTATATACGATTATTTGTTGGCCAAATGTGTAATGAAAAAATTATGGAATTTTTAGAGGATTCTGAAACAATTTTGAACATTTTCAAAAATAATTAGAAGTCGATAATGGACGTTTTAAATTCTGTCTTAATTTCTGATGAATTGTTTTCTCTCATTGTTCCAATAGAGAAAGTAAATATTCCTCTTCAATAACAGGGATGAAGGGTCTGACAAGGTGGAATATCTGAAATGGCAGAAAACATTTTAATTCAAATAGCAACTGTATTCCTGAGCCTAACAAGTAACTTTTATTCTACTTTCCGAATTGCAGGTACTTTTTTACGCTCAATTTTTTACGCTTTTACGCTATCTTATCATTTTTATTTATTTTTTAGCCTTAGTGCAGATGCCCAAGTGATGCTAAATTTTCTGTGACATGTGAACGCTGGGATAAACTCGGGTTTATTTATGCTCCTTACCAGATCAAAAATTGTGATGTTGAGTCTCAGCGATATGATCCCAACTCAAATGAGGCATCAAATTCTATATTCAAAACAACAAAGCTTAAAGGTAATTATCTGCTAAGATATTATTTTTTAAATGTAACAATGGATTAATTTTTACAGTGTAGAGGATGTAATATAAATGATTTTATACTAGTCTGAATGATTGCAGATAGACGATCATGCTCAATGAAAGGTCAAAACTGTCTCAAAATGAAGAAAGGGGATATAATTCTCAGTAGAACTCAAACAATTGTTCAACATCTCAAAACGCTCCAAATAAAAGCATAATAGGTAGGTATGTCTAAAGATGTGAAATATTATAAAACATTTAATTTCGATCTATTTGTCAATGTTTTGTCGACTTCTAAAAATTGATGTTTTATAAACAACTCTCTAGTAAACTAGAATAAACTTAGTTGAAATTTTTTTGCCGAATATCTACTCGTTAGATAACATTGTCACGTTGGGAATTTAAGGATGCGCACTGCATTCCATGAACAGCATTTTTATGATTTGTGAAATAATTTTAGAAAATTTTCATCAGTTAGAATAGCTTTAAGGAGCCAAAACCCAAGCTATTGTTCTGTTTATTGTTATTGCTAAACTTTAAACTTTACTTCACTAGAGCTGAGTTAACTTGCTTCTTACAAACTCAGTGGTGAACTTGCTTCTTACAAACTCAGTGGTGAACTTTTTTTTAATGTATACATAATCGGAGATGTGGCCATTGACTCATTCAATTTTTTAATTGATATAATGCGGTCTAGATATCAGATGATTTTAAAATTTTAGGAAGAAAAAATGTTTTGCAATAAACGTAAAGACATATCATTCACATGGGGAGCCCTAAAATCATGACGAATGCTGGTGTTAAGTTAATGAAGATAAAATCTAGGAGAAACTTTCAAAAGAGTATGATCATGATACAAGATTTTGTGAAATGCTGAAATTTTTCGGGGGTGATTGTTCAAAAAGAATAACTTGTGTGTCCATGTTTTTTAGTCGACGTATATTTTATTTCTGCAGAAAATCGATGTTCCTGAAAATTTTTTTTATAATGATGGATATTTTGTGAATTTAGAGTTCGTTTTACGGCCAGGTCGACACCACCGGAGGGATTTGATTTTCATCGTATTCCAACAAAAAATAACCCGTAAAGAGAATATCACAAGGCTGGAGTAACTACACAAAATTAGGACTTATAAATGCATAAATTATCATTTTTAATGTAAAATAACCGTTATGTTTTATGTTGATTTTAAATTGGAATATTTACAAAGGTTTCTTGGCCGAATGAAGACGGTAAATGAATATTCAAAGATTTGCAGAAGCTTGAATAAAAAACCTGGAAATATCTGTTGGGGATCCGGAGCCAATTTCAAATCCAGGAAATACGTACAGTTCAGCACAAGTGATATTGTATAAGATGATTATGGCCATCATTGAGTATTTAAGACAGTTTTTGACTGATTTCCTTTTCTGGCGCAAATAGCAAAATTTCATGCTCACATTTCGTATTTTGTTTTTACACCCCATTAGATGAGCGTTTTGTAGATTTTGTTTAAAACATTTTGTGGAAACCATCTCTAAATAACACTTATGAGAGTTTATCATAAAAAGGTGTTTTTAACATCCAAGCAAAAAATTGTTATTAGTTTCAAAATTAAGTAAACGTTTCATTGGTACTAAATTTATTGTTGTGACTTTAGAAAATAAGAAAGTTATATAATTATTTACAATTTTGCATGTGAATTGTTTTTATTTAACTTTAAACTATCGGAGTAATATGTCAATCTAAAATTATGGGAGATTATAATTTTTTGTAAATAACCACCGAGCTCTCACACGGACAGGATGTGTCCATCCACTTTGTTAGTGATACGTTATAACTTCATAGCAATCAAGTGTAACAATTGTGATGGACTTAAGGATGCACAAGACTTAAATTTACTGACTTAAGTTACAACAGCAAAATGCATGCTTTCAAGTTGTCCTGTTTTAATATTTAAAAATGGGACTAATTAGTGAGATGGAAGGAATTGAATTATCTTTGATGTAATTCATCAACAGGACCGAAACCTGATATGGCTTAAACAATATAAATGTTGTAGTGTGAAACTGCTGTTATTATTTTGAGTTTTTTTTTCAAATCAAAGTTTGCGAGTTTATGCTATAGCAAAAGTACTTCATAGTTGACTTGTAAAATTGATTTAAAAATGAATATGTCTTAGTTCATAAAATGTGTAGTGTAAGTCAACATGCCAGTTTCACATTCACAATAGCAGCATTATTTTGCATTGAGGATACGCAAATGCACAAATTCTTTTCCCAAAACAAATTTATTTCAACTCAATATACACATATCAAGCCCATAACTTTATATAATTATATACTTTGAGTATAAATTACTTGTATATGCTAAGGTTGATATATTTTTAAGGTAATTAGACCTACCAGAAACTGTCAGTGCTACCAACTTTATTTTTACATTTCAACATAGATTAATGGTTATCCAACAAATTTATAGAGGATTTGCAATTGTCACGGCATCATAACCTGAAATTATCAAGTATGTTTGTATTCTTTGAAGTATCCATCCTGTAGCAATATTAAACATTAAAAGTAAACGTAGTATCATACTCTAATTTGTTCGTTTTATTACAAATTTTGTGTCACAGAGAACTGCCGTTAACGTTACATTTATTTGATAGCAAATTTGCTTTAATTGCCTATTTGTTACTACAGTGCAATATTGTATATAAATCAAAGAAATCGTTCTTCCTTTTCAAAATATGGAAGTGCAGACACAATTAGACCCGCATTAGATAAAAATCTGCATCAAGCATAACAATTGCTGAATTCAAAAAGATATAAAGCTGACATTGACGAGTGCGGCGACAGTGGGAAACGATGTACCTCCACGATGTTGTAAATGTGCGCTATAAAAAGATAAGTTTTCTTGTAACGGAAATATTATTAATGGATTTTGTGTTTTCAATATCTTATGGTTAGCACACAGTACATAACAAAGTCATTCTCACTAACGGACAAACCGAAGTGTTGTAATTTTTCTTGATAACAAACTAAGTCTCAAATTACAGGGTACTGACTAATGATTATTTGTATGACACAACATGAGCTAGTGAAGTTGCCGTTAACGTGTTTATTATAATTACACAATTTATTATATAAAGAAACACTTGACCTAACAATAGGTGTAACTACATTTTTATAAATTGTTATTGCTTTATATATCGTCGTTTAGGATATCATAATGTATACATACTTTACATACATAGTTTTATTCAAATTATCTTTAGAATTTAAAAACATTTTATAAATATCATAAGCCATCATAACCGATAATAAATATTTAATGCATTGAGTAAATGACTAGGTAGATACAAGAAACAGTTGTCATTTTAAGTTATTAGTTAGTGTGTAAATAGAGCAGCAGGGACATATCTTTATATTTAAAAAAACATTCATAGATATTATCCACGTGTCCACAAAGAAGTCTAGTTGGAAAGACTGTAAACGCATTTTTGTAAGCCATAAGGAATTCGGAGTTTATCCGACAGTATTAAAACTTAGCTTTATTGCTAAGTACTTCAGTTATGTTGCAAGCCTATATAATTCAAGGGCTTCAAGGAGGTTTTTTGAAAAAAGATTTGTAGCAAATGTATTCCAGAATGTTTTTTCATAGTCGACGAATATGAATGCAATATGCCTAATGGGAAAACTAAAGGCAATGTTGACAAATACATTTTTGCAGTACAGCCAAACCAACATATGTTCAAACATTTGCCGGCTTCTTTAAATTCAAACACTAAGCACGTATTACTTAAATTATATCTTCTTTGCTCAGTCAATGTAGAAACGAATCAAATATACCTACGTTGTGACGGTAAAAGGGTTTTAGCATCTTGCATTGAAGTGGACTTGTTCAAGAAATATTTCTCGTTCTTTGAATGTTTGTAAGGGTGCAAGTGTAGGATTATGAATGCAATGGGATATGATAGGATCTCATGCTTTACTAAATTATCAGATCACTCAAATTTATATAGTATTGGTGCAGTGGGTACATTATGTAGCAGGAACTCTCCCGATATCTCCCGACAATTTTATACTTCTTCAGTACTTCACATTTTGCATTTACATGCATATCCACTCATTTGTTGAGGTACAAAAGTTTACTAATAATGCAAGGATGATCGATTGAACCTTAAGCAATTTCTTGCGTTTTTGTTACTCTGCGAATATTTGCAAGAATCATATTTTCCAATTTGACGAGTGAGTTTTTATTTGTTTTCTCAGTCTGTTTAAGTGATATATTTCCAATAAAATACTCAAATCGTTGAAAGCTTAGTTCGTGGACACCTAAGATTATAAGGTAAAATCAAACGGTTTTCAGGGGTTTAAAGAAAGAAACCATAAAAATTATTATTTTAAAAGGAATCGACTTTAAAAATTACATACAGAAGTCAATAAAAAAAGTTCCGTACAAATGCTTTTCCGTTGCCGGAAATGGATCGTACACCCTTTTTCACTGGAAAAAATGCATCAAAACTGTTACCTTTTTTGGTTTAAATGCTTTGAATTCTCAAGTCTATTTTGGATTAAGTTCATAGATTGAAGGATACATTATAAACGAAGCTTAGTATTAGATGATCCCTAAGCTTATGTGATACTTGCTGTAACAGTCAGCAAGTAGTAAATGAATCAATATTTGCATTCAGATTTCAGCTATTGTTTTACCTAAGAAACATGAACTTGTTAGGCTCTCTCCTTCAATCGATCAATAATAAATGTAAAACCAAATTTTGAATTTTTTTAGAATCATAAACTTAACTATAGCATAAACGACATTGGGTTGGAAACTCTAGACATATTATGGAAAATAGGTGTGCTTAATAGATTTTTTTGACTATATTATTATAGTGTACTGTAAACATACTTGAGCACGAGTGAACTTTTTGCGATTTCCTTTTTAACGGTCACATACATTTGATTTCCTACAATGGAAAGCAAGTAACCTCACGATTTCATTTATTACGTAGACAAATTGTTGATAAAATCGTAGTTATGCGACTGCTACGCTTGTCTGTCTTGAACGAAAACTATTGAGGGTTGAAATTTTGCGCAGCCATTCTGGATGGCTTATATAGATAAATTTCAAGCCATTC
>JAQIXX010007358.1:0-10941 GCA_034700605.1 Willowsia nigromaculata | reverse complement strand
TTTTCCCTTGCGGGATATTTTCATGTAAAATAGGGACAAAACCATGAACCATAGATGTACACAAATTACATGCCTAATTAAATGATGTGTTGTGCCGGTTTTACCTAAATGTTTGAAAAATGATATCATTTTATTTACTTTATCAGCAACGTCAGCTATGCCAAATACTTCTGCGAGAGAAGATAACCACAATGAAATGTATTATAATAAGAACATCCTGAATTATCTGGATTCGGAGTTTCACACAATGTTCCGTGTTGTTATCTTCGTCGACACAGATGCCCAGTGGTTTATTTTATGACAAGTAACTTTGTATCGCGAGCTTTTAGAGTTTCAATGTTTCAAAAACAACTGTTTTAACAGAATAATAGACAAGAATTAGCTTGATTTTTTAGAATATTTTTGTATGATAAATGTAACATGAATACATGCTGTGTAGTCCATGACTGTTTCTGCAATATGAGTTGCTCCACAAAATCCCATAATAATGTAGGCTATCATTAAATAAAACATATCAACATTTTCTGATCGATTCATTTATTAGAACTACGATGACACAGATATAATCATATATAACACCAGTTCTGTGGTCACGAAAGGTAAAATCATAAATCGGGGAGTTCAAGAGAGATGTGTTCTCTGTCAAAAACTTGACAGCTACAAGCTCATAATATCACTTGTTTGCAAATTGGAGTTGCTCTGTTGCTCATACGAAATGAGTAGGAAGACAGGAACAGGAAGAGAAAAAACTGCAAGCTATTTTATGAATTTGTTCAGGTGCTGCTGATATTCCACTATTCAACAGTTTGATGTGTTTCGCATTTCATTTTTTTGTTTGAGATCAAACAAATTTTTACAAAGTCATCGTGAATATGGATAAAATTTCATAAAGCTGGCCATATTTTAGTTTGTATTTTTGATGAAAACTGAATCTTAGTTCTGATTTTGAGGTTATTTACACTAGCTGCGGCCGCACATTTAGTTAAAATATTTTTTGCTAAAGTATTTTACTAGCTCTTGGCTCTTACTAACTTACCAATAACCGGGCTTCAGAATAAAATGACATTATTTGCACAGCTCATGACTCATGAGAACAACCATCTTCCTCCACAAAAAAGAAACAAAACACTATTGCGGCGTAGTTTCACATACGGTTTTGGTTCAGTAGATAAAATGCAATTAAGTCATTCTTCGTATACGTACGGTATGCTATCATAGTTTTAGGGAATTCACAAATTCACAATGCCCAGTGCCCGTCATAAAGGGAAATGGGAATTCTGCTTTGCTGGTGTAATTGATTTTGATTTCAAAGAACATTTCACAAATATATAACAAATATACATACCTAATTGAAAATATCCCTTTCTCATTTCAGTAAATGATGCTACTCCAGACCATATTATCACTCCAGAGATCCCCTTTTGCTAACTAGACAAAGTCGCCTTCGAAAAAACAAAAATTTTAAGTGTCTTTCACCGAAGTGGGAACCGAGCCTATATGTAGCATTTGAATTTTTAAATAACTGGGCATTGGGATAGAAGCGTTACGAAGCTACAATGCAATATGCAATACATCAAGCGATGTATCATGTATGATAGAGTGAACGAAATCAAGGGAGCTTACAAAAGAGTGACGATGGTAAAATACTAGTCCAGCAGTAGGTGGATGGAGGATATATATTGCCGTCAATCTCTCTTATAAGCTCGATTGGACAAATAACTAAAACTTGTAGTAATTAGAACACACAATGCCAAATTACTTGCAACTCCTTTCAAGATTTCAAGCTTGTACTATTTAAGAATGCGACGATTTAATCAGAAAAATAAAACATTATTACAAACATTTTAAAGAGAGCTTATGAAGCTGTCAAACACTGTAAATTGGATACGATCTAAATATCCGAAGCATTTACACAATTCGCAGGAATTAATGTTTTATGAGAATTGCAACCAAACTCATAAGTAAAGTGCTTACTGCAATACCTACTGCACTAGCTCCACTGTCGTTATCCATTTTGCAACTTATGTTATCACCCGTCACAAGATTTATTCTGCAAGAACCTTTTTCACTGTGCTTGGTCATGTTGTCATTATCCGTATTATATGACCAAAGAAGGAACATAGTCTCATTCTAGGTTAAAAAAATATTGCATATTATACTAAAAAAATTAAATTTTGTGATTGTAAAGTATCATAAGTTTGCCGTTTAATGTTTACCTTAATAACTTTATCATGATCAACATCTGAAGTGTTCAGGAGGCGAGACACATGAATCCAAGTAGTTCCATTCTCTTCTTTAGCTTCCACAATGTCCCAATTTTGGTTATCGTCTCTAACGGGTGATGTGTTTCCTACTCCGTGGTAATCCTAAAAGAATCAACGATCCAATCAATCAACACAAATAATGAATATCTTCAAAAGAAATTTTTTTGGGAAGCTAAAGGCACTGGTAGAAAAAGTTTCTAAGATAGTTTCATTTTTGATGCACTTACATCCCCATATTTCTCCATTTTATTTTCACTTGTGTTACGAGCTCCCCCAATAAAAAGGTCTGCTCCTTCCATGTTCCCTTTACCTTCATTTATTCCAATCCCTACCCAACCGGTGACGCCGGTTGCGGTGACCATAAAGGATATCCTCGAAATCGAATCATTGTACTCAACATCCATCATATAGTTTGAGGCAATGTGTAAATGATACCCACTGACACCACCAGCGACTAAAACACCGCAAAGTATCAGTACAGTTGTCTGAAAGGACACCATAATGATTCCGGTAACTAAAAGTTTTTCTTGTATGCAAAGTAGTGACCGTGCGCTGCTTCAAAGCCTGAGAAAGCGACTGACAAGCGACAACTTATAAAATACTCCCTTAACGCGAAAAAGTGTCATTGCCGATTACCAGAATCGCCAACTTTATGATTATTTGTACATTGGAAACATGAGAATCAGCTATTCATATTGATATTACAACGCAGTATTCCGCAGGTCTGCAAAATCTAGATAAGAGTTTGGTTTGAACGCGAATAGAATCACGACAGGAATCTCTTTTGTTTCGGCATATTAAATTAAACATGATATATCAGAGAAGCAAAGTACGAGGCTCAATAAAGATAAAAGAATGGTGAAAGGTCTCCTGATTATGGTGCTAGAACTAGCAATGAATTTGAGACAATAAAGTTGTCAGTTCCCGGCAGGATAATATAGTTTACTTTTGGGTTAGTCTTGTTTTTTCCCATATACATAGTTTGACGAAACAATGATATCTTTGTTAAACGACAGCAGCTTGTCAATATGCCAATTAAAGTTATCGACTTTCGTGTTTCGAATTCAGCAAATCCACCTTATGAAAAAGATAAATTAATTGGCACTGTTATATAAAAAGTCAATATGCTTATTGTGTAAATAATATTACGTGCTTGTTCAGATCACAACAACAGGACATGATTATTCATTGTCATACGTAACATTTAGTTAACTAATAACGGCGATGTTTAAAATGCATGTACATAAAATTTAAATCGTAATCATTCGATAAGCATTCACAATATTCGTATTTCGCATACTTGAACTAGATCTTCTGGTAATTTTTTTTTCATTCTCTGTATTATTTGCATTTAAAAGTGAAAGCAGCTTACTAGGGAACCTAAACCTTCCCAGGTGTCACGAGCTCCCAGATTCGGGACTAGGTATTACATCTTGTCCAGTTTTTTTCGCTGATTCCAACGGTTTATTCATTTTGCTGCGGAAATGAAATTTGGAGTTTTTATGAGAGCTTTTATGCAACCTGACCCCATATTTTAAGTGTACAATGTGCACGAAAAGAGAGCTGCTCGCACAATAAGTGGCAAGATAAAACTTAAAATTAGCTAAACGTCATTTTTACAATATTATCAACTCAATATTAGAGATTATTAAAGAAAAAAATTTTCAGCTATCTGATCTTACCCAAGGGGAATGAACAGCATGCACGTTATGCATCAATAGGAAGATACAAGGGAGCAAGACGTTCTTCTGCCAATATACAATACAAATTGAACCAATATTTTAGTTAGTTTACCTAAAAGGGAATTTAGATGATGAAAACACATCTTATCTGGAAGCAAAGCATAGGTACTGAAGTAAAAAAAATTTTCTGTTACATTTAATGGGGTATTGGGGCTTAGTATTGGAGCAAAAACATCAAATGATAAAATTTGCAAACTAGTACTAATAAGATTGCCGCGTTTCGAGCAATATATCATAATAATATTAAAGTCCAAACACAACAGCGCTTAGGTACAGGTACTTACAGGTACTTCAACAGCACAAGTATTGTTTACTCAACGGTTTCAGGAAAAAAAATTAGTTAATTATTTTTCGGGTTGTTCGAAAATTTTATGGCAAACCTCATAACATTGAATACCAGTAGACGTAAATAACTCAAAATTTTGGTCGCATCATCAAAGTGCGATCTCCTTATTGCAGTAAAAGTTAGATCTACGAAAAATTAAATTGAACTCAAATTGAATTCAAGCCGATTCAATAATATTTGCATTAGCTACTTCCATAATATGAAAATATGGATTGTTTGATTACTATTCGTACGACTTTACAATAAACACGACATATTTTATAGTGGTCATGATCAGACAATTGATATTTCACGCATTCTTGTTCAGTAAAAATTACCAAAAGTATTTTCGTATGTTCAGAAGGAGCTAAAGTTCATGATCAATATTATTTTTTTACCATCCAACATATAGAATCATCGTTCTTGAGAAAGGAAAAACAGTAAATATTTTATTTATACCACTTCCATAGAATGAACACAACAATAAAGAAATCATGCAAAAGAAAAATGTCAACTTTTTTCAGCTATTTGATTAACAATGCAACAATTATAATGTAAAGAGGGCACATCATCCACCGGATCTCACGCTACCTATTCAAACCTAGTTGACAATAAGAAACACATAATACTTGCATAATATGCACGTGCTCCTTTTCTTGTATTCTTTGTACACTAGTCTTTTATGAAAGCAAATTACTGAGTGAATTGTGTACATTTCCAATGGACCTGTCCACCTTCAAAATTATTACTCTGCGTTTTCTTGTTGTACAATGAATTTAATGAGTTTGCATTACGTCATCAGCATGACCGTCATCATTATCCAGGCTGGCAAACAAATTTTTTTAGATTCATTCTCAAGACAGGTTTCAGCTAAACCAGTTGATAACAATCTTCTGAAAATGGAAAACTTTCCAAAATTTCTTTTAGTGACTCTCGTAGCTTATTCTACTGCCTTGGTTAGCGCGCAGTGGGACCCCAATTTCAAATCTGGCCGACACACAATAGTGCATTTGTTTGAGTGGAAGTGGAACGATATTGCTCGAGAGTGTGAAAAATTCCTGGGTCCTAAGGGATTTGCGGGTGTTCAGGTTTCCCCTCCAAACGAGAATGCTGTCATAACCACTCCTTTCCGGCCATGGTGGGAACGCTATCAACCTGTTTCCTATAAACTGGTCACACGATCCGGGGAAGAAAAGTCTTTCACCGATATGGTTCAGCGCTGCAACAAGGTCGGTGTGAGAATTTACGTGGATGCGGTGATTAATCACATGACAGGCAACTCTGTTAAAGGGAAAGGGACTGGAGGTTCGGCATTTGATGCAAGTAAGAAAAGCTACCCGGCTATCCCATATGCTGCCGACGATTTCAATGATAAAATGACCTGCCCAAGTTCATCGGGCAGCATCGATGATTACTCGAATACCAATCAAGTTAGGAACTGCGAATTGTCTGGGCTTCGGGACTTGAACCAAGGCAAGGAAAATGTTAGACAGAAAATTGCCCAATATTTGAACAAATTGATTGGATTGGGAGTAGCGGGCTTCAGGATTGACGCATCCAAGCACATGTGGCCTGGGGACATGCAAGCCATCCTGGGGCGGCTCAACAATCTTTCTGTACAACATGGTTTCCAAGCCGGATCAAAACCTTTCATTGTCCAGGAGGTGATTGATCTTGGAAACGAACCAATCAAAGGCTCTGAGTATTCTGAAAATGGTCGAGTTACCGAATTCAGATACGGAATGAATTTGGCAGATGTTTTTAGGAAATTAAGAAATCAAAAGTTAAAATGGCTTAAAAAATTTGGGGAGGGGTGGGGCATGTATCCTGATAAGAATGCATTGGTTTTTATCGACAACCATGATAACCAAAGAGGACATGGAGCGGGAGGAGAAAATATTTTAACCTTTAGGGTTTCACGGCTCTACAAAATGGCACAAGCATTTATGCTTGCTTGGCCATATGGGGTAACAAGAGTAATGTCATCGTACAGTTGGGATCAGGATTTCCAAGGAGGAAAGGATAAAAACGATTGGGTATTTTTTTCTATGCAATAGTAATAAAAGGTCACAACAAAGACTTTTTTGATTATCAACTTTGTTATGATAAAGGTTGGACCTCCAAATAAAAATGGAGTAACCTCAGACGTCATACTCAACAACGATGGGACATGTAGTGGTGGCTGGATTTGCGAGCACAGATGGCGACAAATCTATAATATGGTCAAATTTAGGAACGTTATTAATGGTTAGAACGCTGTTATGGTATGGTTGATAGTTGATTGGTACTTGAGTATAAATTGATAATTTGTTGAATGTTCACAGGAACCAACATGACCAACTGGTGGGATAATGATGGGGATCAGATTGCCTTCTCCAGAGGCGATAAGGGTTTTATTGCTTTAAACAATGATGATAAGCCATTGGCAGCGACTGTAAAGGTGAGTGTGAGTCACATTATTGACCTGTCTCTAATTGATTTTTTCCACGTGTCAATCTACATACGTATGAGTTTGATTGAAAAATTATCCACTTGATAACACTGATAACATGACCTTATTACATAAAACTCGTAGACAAATTTGAAACCTGGCAAGTATTGTGATATAATTTCGGGAAATAAACAAGAATCCAAATGTACTGGCAAAATTATCGAAGTTGGTTCTGATGGAACTGTAACTTTGAATATCCAAAACACAGAGGAGGATCCAATGGTCGCAATACACTCTGATGTAAGCATCTTAAAATAGTACAATCTTTCCGTTCTAATAGTTTTATGCGTATTTAAATTAGCTTGCAGTAGAAGTAAAGTGATTTTGAATTGCTATTCGATCTATTTTTCAGGTGAAGCTCTAAGCAAATTGAATCATCGCTTAAAAATTAAAACTGTATCAATGTGCACAATATATCAATAATGAAGCTAAATAAAATAGAAGTCGTACTTTGAAACATTTTGCTCTATCATCAAGACCAATAAATTATGACGAATTTTACTATAAATTTGCTTTCAATAAAACATGAAAAACAAGTACCTAATCATGGCTTCGGAGAAGATATATTTTATTACTACATCATTTCACATTTGCTTCAAGTTCCTGACGTATATGTACATAAACAAAAACCCTTGTTTGATAAGATCAATATTTTACTATTAAAAAGTTTATCTGGTAATCGGTGAGATTAGCATGAATGATTTATTGCCAATTACTGCTACTTATATACAGCAAATTGAAAAAAAGAGATAGCATGAACTAGTTAAAGCTTTTACAAAATAGATTATTATGTCATAATGTAATTGATTGAAGCACTAAATAAGCCATCTTTACCTAATCATAAATCTCTAGTCTATGGATTGATTTATAAAAGCAGTTCCAGTTTTATAGATGCAGTATACTAGCTCTGATCTGAACTTTAGAATAACTTTTGGAAACGTCACTACATATAATGCCCAATTTAAATTTTTTAACATGCATAGTAGCATTATTAGTTGTTCCAGATCCCATTGTCAGAGCGCAATGGAATCCAAATTTCCTTCCTGGAAGAACTGCAATGGTTCACTTATTTGAATGGCGCTGGGTAGACATTGCTGATGAATGTGAGCGGTTCTTAGGACCTCGGGGCTTTGCAGGAGTGCAGGTAAAACATTAAAAGCATTTTTGTAACTTGGGAGAATCTAACAGCTTTAATCCTGTTAAAAAAGGTGTCTCCCCCGAATGAGAATGCCATTGTCACTTCGCCATTCCGACCTTGGTACGAACGCTACCAGCCTGCATCTTTCAGGCTTGAAACACGCTCTGGGAACGAAGCAGAGTTTATTGACATGGTACGTCGTTGCAACGCTGTTGGTGTCAGAATATACGTGGACACTGTAATAAATCATATGACAGGTAGTTCTGTCTTTGGCGTGGGTACTGGTGGATCATCGTTTGACGCAAGAATTTACAGTTTCCCAACTGTTCCATACACCAAAGATGACTTCAACGATAATTTCACTTGTCCAACTGAGTCTGGCGAGATTGAAGACTTCGAGAACGTGGAGCAATTGAGAAACTGTGAATATGTCAAACTGAGAGATCTGAACCATGGTAAGGAGCATGTAAGGGAAAGAATTGCCGACTATATGAACAAACTGATAGATATTGGCGTGGCAGGATTTCGGTAAGATTTTTACAAATTTGGAACATGTATTCATTGGAATCCATCTTTAATTGCTTGTTTTCCAACAGGGTGGATCTTGCGAAGCATATGTGGCCGGGTGACCTTACTGTCATTTTTAATCGTCTTCATAATCTTTCCACCTCCCACAACTTTCCCCCTAATACGCGTCCATTTATCGTACAAGAAGTCACCGATGTGGGTTCCCACGAGCCCATTCGTGCTTCCGAATACCACCACAATGGCAGAACCACAGAATTTAGATTTGGTATATATCTTGGTGAAATATTCCGTAAATTGAATGGGCACAAACTGCACACATTAAAAAATTACGGAGAACAGTGGGGTATGTATCCCAATAACAACGTGTTGGTCTTTGTGGATAACCACGATAATCAAAGGGGCCATGGTGCTAGTGGCGAGTACATTTTAACATTTCGCCAAGCGAAACTCTACAAAATGGCTCAAGCGTTCACACTAGCTTGGAACTATGGAACAGCGAGAGTGATGTCATCATATTACTGGGATCAAGATTTTGATGAAAATGGGAAGGACAGAAATGACTGGGTGGGTCCCCCAAATCTGGATGGAGTAACCACTGGGGTTATAATTCACCCAAATCAAACATGTGGAGGAGGATGGGTGTGCGAGCATAGATGGAGACAAACAGTAAACATGATTAGATTTAGAAACGTGGTGGATGGAATGGATATGAACAATTGGAACGATAATGGTGAGCATCAAATCGCGTTTTCAAGAGGGAATAGAGGGTTTATCGCGATAAATAATGAAGACTATCCGATGGTGGTTACTGTTCAGGTAATGTTCTGTAGGTATTCATGATCGGCTGTGATGATTAATATTATTGTAATAATATGTTTGTCATGCAATTTCAGACGGGCATGCCTGCTGGACTTTACTGTGACATCATATCTGGGGATAGAAAAGCGGACGGCTCATGCAGTGGTAAAACAGTTAGGGTGACTGAGGATGGCAGAGTTGATGTCAATATATCTCATAATGAGGAAGATGCAGTACTTGCCATTCATGTCTAAATTTCAACCATAAACGTTAGAAGGATATACTCAATGCTCTTGTATGTATTTTGAAACTTTTCAAGTCACCTAGCCATTCCTACGAATAAAATAAATGAAGCTCTTCCATGGAGCACTGAAATAAGCTGATAATTTGCGTAATCTTCTTTACTAGTGACAATCTGTGCGACATGGCGATTTGGAACAATTAAAAGTTGCGTAAGTTGTTGTCTGTTGTGGAAGATACTCATGCAGTACTTAAATGGTTGTGGCCACTATCGCAGCTTCTCGTGCGTCACTAGCCACTCTCGTCAGACCATGTCTACAGGTCCGACTTCTCCAATTGTCCGACCTCGTGAATGAAGGCGGAAAAGAGTTTTGTTCCAGTAATATAGTTTTCCACGTTTAATTTTTCATTCTTAGTATGTGCTCCATCATCGCACGAGCCCATTGGAATCAGCAGTACATTTTTTCTCGTGACCTCTTGAAGCAACAGCAGTCGCTCGAGTGTTCCTCCCTCTCTAGTCATGTCTGGAATGCGTCCATATGCCCACGCAGTAGCTTGTCGTGCTGCCCTGTAGCTGGGATGAAAGGGGTTTGCACACCAAGGTTTGAGTCCATCATCGGCCATGTAAATCTGGAACCTGTTTGGAGATCCCCGCTCCTCCCACTTTTGTTGTAAATAGTCCCTAACCATTTTATCTATTCGATCTGGTCGTTGATTTGGGACAGTACGAATGGAAAATTTTCCAATCACTTTACGCGGAATTACTGTCTTGGCTCCAGGATCCCCAAAAGCACCTTGAATACCGTGAATTGTGAGACATGGAAATCTCCAGCGGGCCATAAGTGTTGCACGTTTATCATCAGGATACCGCAAGGCACTAATTCCAGCGTCTTCTTTGAAATCATCGAGATCAAATTCAACGCTGTCGTAGAGAGCTTCCTCCTCTGGGAGAACTGGACAAACATTATCTTGAATTCCAGGAATAAGAATGTTCCCATCCACATCAATTAGTTGATTCAGCAACCAGATCAAATCCGGCATGGCTTCACGCACAGCTCCTCCAAATACCCCAGAGTGAAGATCCTTTGAACCACATTCCACCTCGACAAAAAAGTAGCATAAACCTCGGAGACCATAGGTAATGCAAGGTTTGCCCTTGGAAAGCCAATAGTTGTCTGAGATGGCGACGAGGTCGACATCAGCCAAAAACTCATTCTTCTGATGGATCATCAAATCATCCAGCCCTTCAGACGCACTCTCCAGCATGGTCTCCAAAACGAATTTGATATTGACTGGGATTCGAATGGATGTCTTCAGATAGGCTTCAATGGCGTGGAGCCCATCCAACCCTCTTAATTTAAAGTGATAATTGTCAAAATTTACTTGAACAAATTTCAATTTGCAGAGCCACGGCC
>JAQIXX010007357.1:0-10941 GCA_034700605.1 Willowsia nigromaculata | reverse complement strand
CACAATTATAGCAGTTTCTGTAAAAAGTTTGTCATATTTCGTCGCAAGGTCTCTATATCCTGTTGTCAGGTTTATTCCATACATTTTTTTGCAATTTTTTTACGTGATGAGAACCAAGGCTATTTATAAAAATCATACGTGTAGCTATCATCTTAAGCTGGTGTTTCTGTGTGAGTATATTTACCAGGAAGGCAGCTGTAACTGTGAAAAATTGTTTTCCTTCTGCCTTCTCACTTCTTCTAAAGGTAAGACTTTCTCTGAAATACTGGGACCTGTTCAGGGAATTTCTAAAGGAGTGACTCCGCTATAGGTTTGGCTACTCACAGAGTAGAAAAAAATATTTTGTTGGGCAGTTTAATTGTTTTCGGTGCATGGACAGGTGAATTTGAAAAATGCGATTGTGGATGGTTTGTAAACATATAGCTAAAGGTTAGAAAATATTCATATGTGCTATAAATATATTTTTGTACAATATCTTTAAAATGGCTCATGGTTCAAGCACATTTACCCTTTAGCTCAGGCTCACTGCTTGAATACGCACCAGTGGACATGTGAAATTATCACGTGCATTGCCTTGTGCGAGAAATTGAATTTGTATATAGTTGTAAATATAATTAAACCCATTTTCGAGATAAATTTGGTCTCGTAATGCACTTGATTTTATGAACAACGTGTTTAATCCTTTTTTGATTTTCGTAATTGAATAAGCTTTATTTGCATACATGCATAAACACATTATTGAAGTACACAACGAGCACGAATTGTTGGTTGTTGCGTTTGCCTGGATTAGTCTTGTGAGGGATGCTTCAAGCCATGTATGATATATGTGATGATGATAAGCAATTTGCACTGTGTGAAATGAAATTCAATGATGAGCCCCGAGCACCAAGAATCTTTGCAATTCGAGGAATGATTGATTTCTTCCTCTGGTTGATTGTTTGTAATTCTTAGATCTCCCAACAAAGAACATGCTCCCTTCCCCATTATAAGGTGTGGGGAAGGGAACACATGTATGAGCACAAGAGTTTCTAAGCATGTTTACCGAGAATACTGATGATATCCATTGTTACCTGCTACTATTCTGCACTTTCCTTTCACAAAATCAAAGAGAATCTGCTCTTTCCGTAATCAGAGTGATTACCGTTGTTGTCCGTAAGGATAATGGTATGATGATGTGTGGCTATATACAGCAGTGAAGATCAACAACTAATGCATGGACTTAGTATATGTAGTAACTACACATACGTATATACATAAATGGCACAACAAAGAAAGAACAGTTTGACGGATGATTGTTAGCGTCAATTCAGACACCGTTGCAGGAAATGACCAGGCATGTGAGCTGCCAGTTTGAGATATAGATGAGCTCATGATCCTACACGAGGTGGGTATAAGCATTAAACTCATAATTTAAATCTTCTTATAAGACTTACATTAGCTTCATGTCAACATAAAAATGGATTGTAAATGAAACCGGAAGTAGTCCGAACAAAAGGAGGAAAAACGGTAAGATTATTATATAGGAACAATGATAATGGGATGATGAGCTGTCGTTTACTCCTACCTTCTACCCCCATTTCTCGCACTCCTTCCAAACAGCGTTTCCAAAAAAACTGAAATATGATCCAAAAGGAATCTTATACACATGTTTTAAATTAAGGCTTGTTCAAAACATGGCTCTGCAACGTGTTTGCAACGATAGAATTCTTTTTTGGTAACGCGATGCAGCACTCTGGAGATGAAAGACATGTCAAGGTAAAGTGGAACTGGGTGACTTGAAATCAGACGTATTAAAACTGAAGCAAACTACTAATTTGTTATTCTTCTAGTGTAAATCATGAAAGAAATTTTAAGACCATTATATTATTTCTAGAAGAAATTATTGTCTCGCGTATGCAAAATTTTTAAATTGGAAGATGTACAAGGAATCCGAAAGAATTTGTAAGCATACATTTTTGATAAATTTGCTTTAGTAAGCTTCGCAAACAAGCGCATCATATAACAGTTTCATCCTGGTTTGCTTCGTAGCTTAAAGCCTGACGATACATCTGCTCTGCTTTCACGGTTTTCTCTCCTGCCAACATGGATACTCCATCACCATTTCAGTGCATACATACCCAACAGCTCTGGTGGCACTCCAGACGCGAGTTAACATTGAAAAGAGACTGGAGACTGGAGGAAACCATCCAGTTGCTTCCCAAACTTCTATAGAGAAACAGATGGGAAATCGGCTCAGTTTCCAACTTACACTGCTCCTCATCAGTCCTCTCAGCTCTGAATCACGAGCTGCTACTTTTTCCGTAAACACGCAGATTTTGTCATCTTCAACTTTTTGTGAAAGTCTACTCAGTATTTTTCTCTACTTGAGAAAAGACTTCACTCGTAACTAAAACGAGAAAGAAAGCGAAGCATCACACATGCATATAAATAGACAACGCAACTTGATTCTTCGCTGAAAAATCATCAGAAAACGAAACACGCAAAAAGGGAGAAAGCAAGTGAAGAAAACAACCGGGAGAAATAGGAACAAAGAGAAAAGACACAAGCTTTAAAAAACCCAGAGACACACAAATCAAGAGCCGGGAGCGGAGAGCGGTGAGTTTTTCTGTGGAACGTGCTATAATTTCATATGAAAACCTATGCAATCTTCGCCGTTCTTGCTCTTGCCTCCCTGTTTTTTTCTCTTTCCCTTTTTTGCTCATATCGTCTTCTGCTGGTGGGGTGCACCAGTAATACAAACACAAAAGCTAACGAGTTGTTGTTGAGAAAGAATAAAGAACCGACAGAAAGTATTAAGTTCTAAAAGAAAGAAGGGAATAAAAGGGTGCTATCTAACAGAAAGAGAGAGAGAAATAGACTGAGAACAATAGAAGAAGACTTTTTGATTGTTGCTTGAAAACCTCAATCTTTTACTTTTGCCCACTTTACATTTTTCTTTTTGCTCTCTCTTCAAAAACAAAACCAAACTGTGAGTGATTTACTACATAATACGTTGACTGTGGTTATAATAGTAAAATACTCTTCATAGCTACTACAAACATACTGCTTGTCACAAGGAAAAAAGTTTTTAGTTCATCACCAGTCAAGCAGAGTCACACACAAACAAACATCCCACAAATCCAGTCCAACTCAAATTCAACCAGCCAACTATCCAAGAAGAAGATAGAGCGGAAAATGAAGGCTTGAAAATTGCTTCCAGTTAAAAGAGAAAATAATACGGAACCATTATAAAGAAAGTAGGAAAAAATAAAAAGAAAAGAAACAGCCGAAGGAGCAATTTCACTCGTCAAAGAGTGATTATTCTTCTTCTACTTTCCCCATCACTTTCTTTTATATATTTTCCTATCATCAGTCTCATCGCTTGTGCCCTTTACCATCATTATCATCATCATCACAGCTGTAATAACAGACACCACAAAACGCGCGGCTGGAAAGAAAAAGAAATGCAAACTTTCTACTTACTCTTTTCTTCTTGAAATTATGTAATCTCCGTATTGTTCGTTTTAACGCATCCGGAATACCTACTAACTACAATAGGCCGGAGAGAGCAATAACATTACTAGATAGAGGAAAAAGGTAATCGTTGTAATAATACTCATCTTAATATCACTAAAAAGACAAACAGTTGAAGAAATTGGTCTGGATTTTACGATAACTCAATTGTTCCTCTGTGCATTGGAAACAAGAGACAATGCTGGCAATAAATACGCGACCTTTACAGCGAGCAAAATCCCATTATACATAGCTTTACTCTGGAAGAAAAGTGGAAAACGAACAGCATTAGATATTCTCTCGTTCTTCCGCGAATCAAAGTAGAACTTTAAAAAAATATGTGGATACCCTTTCCGCAACATTCTTCACAGTTCAACCAATTTAGCATATTTGGAACCGATTAATCGTTTCGCTTCTTTATATTAGGCTATCTTACCACTCTGAAGAAAGAAAAAATCTCATTTCTCAACTTTTCCTGTAACGTATACAAAGTAGGGAGAGAGTTTTAATAGGGGAAAGTGAAAGACCATTATTTAGGAAGTTTTATATGAAAACTATCATGAAATTCAGAGAATGGGTATCGATATGAGTACAATATTCTTTAATAGCTAGCCAATTTAACCTACTACACTTCGACATAATATCAACGAGATAGCTGCACTACTATATACATTGAGTACGTCATTCCATTCCACCACTGACTTTCTCCAAATAAGAATCAAAACTTTGCCTTGTTCTATTCTTGCTCGACAGCATAGGGAAACATCTCCTATTCCTAAATTTTCCATCGACATCAAAATAATCATCATTTTCAAAGCGAAACGACCAATATTAATAACAGCCAGCACTACTTTCACCATCATCATAAACTCCAGTAGTACTTCCAATAAGTTTGCTTTGTTCTTCGGAAAATGCAGAAAATCATTAAAGGAAAAAACTTCATCAGAAGCCCCATCACCATTCATTTCATTCATCAAGGGAAAATAGAGGAAGTTAAAAATTCGAAGATTGAAATTAAACTAGATAGCTTTCCTCAAACAAAAAGTTTTCATTCGCCCTATTCTTAATCTCTAACTCGAATCTTCAGAGAAGTCTAAATATATTCCAAGGTTTACATTTGTTTCAGCCAATAGTTTGTGCTCTGAAAAACTCATCAGTGAAAGGGAAAACGATATTAGTGTTTTTACCTGTACTTTTGGTGCCCTAAAAATTACAAAATCAAGCGTACTTTCATTATTCATCCCATTAGGTTATATTGAAGCAATCCTCACAAGCTCACACATACACACACGTCATTTAACATTCACCGTACTAACAATCGATGACCTTTGGAAAGTTCCCAAAATTCTGTGTACTTCATCCGGCGGTCCCGTTATGTGGTAGATTGTTCCACTTGTAGTATTTTCTGCTCGAGTAATAAAACGTACTATTTGTTTTTATGTATAGAGATAAAGTGTAGTGAATGTCGGTATTACATGAAAGCATGTTCATTTGAAGCACTTTCTTCTCCCGTCAGTAAAATTTTGCTCATTATAGTCATTACAACTCTTGTACCTGTTATGAAATAAATACTTGCAGTAACTTCACACAAATACTGTATACATACATGAGTGTGTAGGCTTGTCATCCTGAAATTTCTTGTCTGTAAAGCAGTTGGTTTTTACTCCATCCCATTTTCCTGCGTGTGTGTACTCTCACCAACTTTTACCCAAAATGAGTGGGCTCAGATCTGAGAGCAGTTTTGAATGTGTGTGCTCATTCTATCGTAATATCATCTCATCATGTGCTTGTGAGTGAACCTCTGATCCAGCTTAGTGAACTGTTAAGCTACAAATAAAGCGGTTGTACACACGGTTGGATGAGGAGTAGAGAGAAATTGTAGCCCATTAGTGCAGCTGAGTAGTTCAGTAGACTACATTGCTGCTATACTGCTCCCGCTGTTTGTAGCGGGGTTGAACTACAAGGGAATAATAATCGTAATGAAAACAGTTTTTGTAAATAGTCTCTGGCAGTAAGCAAAGTCATGTCCCAATTTTCTTTGTCATCATCTTCAGTATCACAATAGAAGAGTGCAACTCATCCCAGCCCATCAACGTCAACATCATCAAGGTTGTGCCTGGTCTGATCTGCTTTGAGGAACAGGAAGCTACATAAAACGTAAATTAGAAAACCAGACATTTTAATTCTCTCTTGCTGTTGCTGCCAGCAGTCTTGTTGATGCTCTTGTTTATCAAACCGGCTACTGCATCTTTACTACTACTAACTCCATTAGCAAAAAACCTGTCAGTCAGTCAGTCAGCCAGTGGTTCAGCCCATCCATAATATTCTTTTATGTACTTCCGCCGACTTTTTTTTTCATATTCCTATGCTTCTACTGGCCCAAGGAAAGCAACAAATTTGTTGAATCAGTGCACTGCACTAAGTAAGCCTTTTACGCTCTGCTAATAAGTAGCAGGGGGAAAGAGCTTACGGCTAGATCTAGACTTATTTTTATTCCCTCGTTCTTCCTCTCGTTGCTACATAAAACGAGATAGGATAGAACTGGAGAAGAGGCTGGAAAGCATCTCAGAAAAAACTTTATCTTTCGGCTTTCCCTACAGTATCGAAAATACCTTTGCTTACCACACCACATCTTGCTGTGTATCAAGCAGTACAACAGCATGTGATCCTGTTGTGTTGTCTTTTGTGGAGTGGAGCTGAGTTGACTTTGTTGTTTCTTGCCTCTGCTCATTTAAAAGAGAAGGAGAAACCGAAAAGAGAAGAAAAAGAAGAAATTGAGAAAGTAAGAATAAAAGGGAAAGAAAGAGAATTGTGTAAGAATACCTTCTTCTGTCTCCCATCCTGTTGTTTCACATGCACCTTATACACATCATATAAACATTACCCAACTTGTAGCAAGGGTGTACAAGTAATTAAATTTCAAAAGAAATACTGGAAAGACAAAAAAAGTTGTGCAACTGTAACTGTGTGCAAAAAAGAGAATAAAGAAAACAAGCAGGAATAACAACTAACCACCATTACCACAAGACCAAGCTCAGACCACACACGACGGAAACGGTGATGATGATGATAAGGTGGTTGATGCTTGAAATACTTGTTCCTTGAATAAAACTGTGCTAAACTTTTTTTCGGCTGGTGGTGGTGGTAGTAGTGTGGAGAGAAAAGGAGAGACAACAAGAAACTAGTGAAAATAATTTATTAATTTATAAACAGAACAAAAAAAAGTAACTTCTTTCTATTAGGCACTCCAACAGAGAAAAAAGAAACTTGCTTGTGAATAGGAAGACACTTTCTGAAAAAACTTTGGCGTTATATTTCGTGCATCGCTGAATCACCGAACTTCCTGCGTCTCGTATTTGTCGTTCTTCTCTCGTATCACCTTCCTGTGTGAACACTAGAAGAAAATAACGAGAAAAAGGAGAAGAGGACTCATCATAGTCATCATCATGGAGCTGCTGGCGGAAGAAGGCGAGAGCACTGGCAACCGACTGCTCCTTGAAGCGGTTCATGGTACACTTTGCCCCAATCCACATCTTCCTTCTTGCGATGAGGCAATTGAGAATGACACGAGCATGTACCATCTCAACGATACATTTGTGACGTCAAATAGTACTGCTGCGATTGGCTCCACATGGTCCGCCATTGTCATCATGTGTGTCACTTCTGCCCTCTTAGGCGTTCTAATTATCGCCACTGTTGTGGGTAAGTGCAAATATTACATTAAATGGCTATGCAACTTTTTTTATTGATCGCTTCACCCGTAAAAATCCCTTTCCCTGTTTTGCAACAATTTTTTAATGCAAATGAATCAGTTGAGTTATTTTTAGCCCAAAAAATGAACATTAACAAAATGAAACTCATTTGCCTTAAGGTAGGCTTAAAAACTGCTTTATGACAAATTTAAGCATTTAACAACACCATATTATTTGCTCGCTTTCATCTGACAGAACCTCAAATTTCTTCGTTTTTTACTTTTACGTTCTCATAACAGACACATAAAATTCGTGAAATTGGCATTTCCCAGCGTTTTACCTCAAGCACTTTGGATGTCTCTTCTCGCCACATACTTGGTTATGAATTTTCAAGAGCTCAGGATGACAAAGAGTACATACAGAGCATATCATATCAAAATGTCCTTTCATCAATTATGTTTTATATTCTCATATGACAAGTACATTTTCTCGTGTACACTGCAGCTCTCCTTTCTGCCACAAAGTTGTGTCCATGTGCTAGATTTCACGTAATAATCTTTAAGCCACTACTTAATAATAAATACAATGCATCAACCATTATCATTGCAATATTACATATCTTTCAAGTTAATGGGAAAAGCTCGACAGTTTCATGGATCATAAAGTAATGATGAAAAATTGTGCATGGATTACTTTCCTTGTCTTCGTGGAGTCCTCATCGGCGGAAAAGAATGGCTGAAGGAAGGAAAAGAATAAAAAGCCAAGCTCTTTAATATGTCAATCCACAAGGAGCACTACAAGCTTATCATTTTTTATTTGCTTTCTGCTTTTCTCAGTGTTCATTCAAGCTAGTCCCCATTCCAAAACCACAAACGATCAGCCACATAACCAACAAACAGATAGACAAAAACCACCGGAAAAGTATAAACGCATGGAATTATACAATTTTCAAGTATGATGATAGGAATGTCCCTTACGGGAAAAGCCAGTAAATTTTATGCGGATTGTCTCCTGCAATAAGAAAACTGGATTTTTACGACTTTTTCCAAAGATAGATACAACCTAAGTATTTCATTGTGGTTGAGTTTTTTTTCGGTTGGATTTTTCTTTGAGATGATTTCCTCCATTCTTCTCTGAAAAGAATAGGCTTTGAGACTTGCTTGGCATGTAGGCGGAATTGTGTATGGAAAGCAGAAAGAGAGAGAGATATTTTTCTTCTCTTCTCGTTCACTCCCTCACTCACTCATTCTCTTCCAAATGCAGACTTGACTGACCACTATATAGGCTGGTTACCCTTTCTTTTTTCTATTTTAATCTCAATACAATGCCTTATTCCAAGGGGCATTCTCCCTTTATTTCAATCTTAGAATGGAACACAGTTGAAAAATATGTATAAAAAATCTCTTTTTTTTTGTGTGTGTGACGATGATGATGAAACTATTTATCTTTACTTGTGTTGACGCTATCCTGAGCCATGCTTCTGTTGCTGCTCCTTGATACTTGTAGAGAAATGTCGGCAAGGGTATAAGTTGGAAAATAAATAGAATATTATGTTGTCAGAAAGTTGTATTAATAATGATTCTTTTCCTGCCATGTTCCTGCTCTCCAGTGAGAGTTGGGAAAATGTAGGGGGTAAAACAACCATTTTTCTTCATCGTCTTTACTCTTGAAGGGAACATTTTTGGACACAGTGGCGCTTTTTAGAAGATATTCGTAAAGTTTTGTAGCATTTTCCCAATATTCTTTGTTTATGGTAAAGGTAAATTGTACATGCTTCTATTTTAAGATCTCATCTGTCGCTTTGAGCCGCATTTACACTGATTTATCCTCTATGGAGAACTGTAGCACAGGAGAAACTCTATAAAAGAAAGAAATTAGAAACGGTTTGAAGAGAAAGGATGTACAAAAAGGGGAAAATGCATCTTCCAAGAACAGTCGAGAACATCAAGTGATTGTTTTGTGCTCCCAAAAGAGGATTCACAAAATATTCTAAAGTGATAACCACTAACACACTTTTTGTAGCATGTGGCATTCATATTTCGTTTCCCTTTTTCCCGAATGCCCTGAACCTGTTTCGTGGTAAATTCTGTTCTGGTGAAATTGAAGACAAATTGTATTGTTCCAACACATGCCTGAAAGAACAAGGCCAATGATTTATTGTTAATTTGACTGCAATGTTCCGTAACTGATTTTTCAAACGAGACACACTATTTAATGTGTGTTAATGTTTTTAATTACCAAAAATAAAAATAATTCTGGCTTAAATCAAGAATTTCAACTAAATGGGGTAAGCTTTCAGGTAAAGTTGTAGTTACTGGGAAATTTAAATTAAGAGATATGAGCAACATTAGTGGAATAAAGTGTGTTTCTACATAGTACACTGTAACATAAAGTAAAAATTCCTAGAAAGGTAAGAAAAGTTCCCCGTAAATGATTGCAGCAATAATAGTAAAGTGCGGTATAAATCTGTGTTGAGCTCATGCTTCCACGTAATTTAACAAAACGAAAAGCGAAAATCTTTTTAAAACCAGTCGTATGTAAAGCATGAACGCAAAATGCCACTTCAAAAGTGAAAGTGACTTTGTCGTGGTGGATTTTAAGGATGATGTGAAAGCACGAAGCAGTATCAAAGAAATAATGAATGTGTGAAGGGCTTAGTTGGGGTAAAGATATTTGCAAAATGATGTAAAGCAAAGTATGAAGTATGCAAGAAATGCCTCAAGTATGTACAGGAAAAAGGTTGTTCTTACGCACGAGATTGTCTGGTGGGCAAAAACCTTTAAATCCTGCACAAACAGAACCCCTTAAGTTCAATGCACACTCACGTAACTGTCGGTACTCATGTACTTACTTTTACAGCCTACATACAAATGTTTAAATATGCTCAGCCTTCATTCTTTCACTCCTTCATTTGTGGATTTGAAATAAAAAATACGAGAATATTGAAGTCATATTTGAGCCGGAGATTCTGTTTAAATTCAAAAGAAATACGTAGACACGGTTGCCTTCATATGATATGTATCTAAGACAGATAGGTGGGTAGTTCCGAATTCCAAATTATGCATTTCCACTTACTTTTACCGCACGACTGGAAAAAATCCTTTGGCATATTCATAAAACGTTTACGTACAAATATATATAAAAAAGTAAATGCATACTGTATGTTTCATATGTCAGTGCTGTTCGGAAAGATAAAATAAGAGAAATATAAAAATTCGAAAGTCGAAAGAAGTATCAGAGCTTTCCAAACACTTGGCTTTTTTGAAGCTTTGCTAAAAATATCCTTAAAAGGTTATGTACTTTCATATGAACAGCGGGTGACAAAAACTTCGTTTATACGCTTCCATTACTTTAGTGTGTGGAAAAAAGTTGTAATGAATAGAGATGTGAAGATAGAAAGAGGAATATAGAGATTTTCTTGTGTGATGTATGAGTACGTTCGTTTTTATACCTGGAATGTTAGCAAAACTGTGTGTCGGTTTTGAGTGTCCTCGGTACTTTCACTTGCTCTTTTCTCTTTTTGTTTTCTTTTCCGTAGCATGCTCACAGGAGAACATTTTATTAGTTTTAGAAGCACTGCATAAGGTAGACGTGTGCTCAAAGAGTTTTTTGTTTATGGTTTCCCTACTCTCCACTTCGGTAGTTGTGGCTAGATCATTAGCATTGTATAATATAGGTAGACTAGGTAGCCCACGTCTTACCATGTAAGACAGCTAGATTAAACTCTTCTAATAAATCTTTTCCGGGGTAATTAATC
>JAQIXX010007356.1:0-10944 GCA_034700605.1 Willowsia nigromaculata | reverse complement strand
GACAGACAGACAGACAGACGGACAAACACAACAATCGCATAACTACGATTTCATCTACGATTCATCTACGTAATAATGTGGAATGATTACTGGTGTACACGTAACTGAGCTACATATGGGATAATTTCCTATTTTTCAGTGAAATAAAGTAAACATGTTATTAATGATTTAGCTTTCTGTGAGCTTACAATTCTTCATTCTTGGAATTATATTCTGGTAGGATAGATAGAGGCTTAAAAGAATGTGGTTTCTCCTTCAGCTTAGGGACAAAAGCCGCTGGACTGTTATCGATTGGCTGTTTAAATTTTAACTGCGGTTTGTCCGTCACACGCAGTCTAAACGCAGCTCTCTTTATATGGCGATTACTTATATCCTGAGGTTTAGTTTTTGATTCAGTCGGTTCTTCTTCCATGGCATTTAATTTGCGTTTTGCCCAGCTTCCAGGTGCTTTCAAAGATGTTGCAGCAAGCCCCTTATCAACTACTACCATTTCCGATTTGGTAAAGAGCCCTTCAGCTTCATCCAATGACGATCCCTTTATCAAAACAATTTAAATGATTCAATTATATCACAATACAAAATAAAGGCAAGATTAAATTGAATATAGACATTTCAAGTAAACCAATACAACAGAACTGAAAATTTATGTGCAAAAAAAAATAATTCACTCACAATTCTTTCCAGCAAATCATCATTACATTCCACTAAGAATTCAAACTTTTCATCGACATCCCTTGATCTGAAATCTGACGTCGGGATATTTACGTGCTTGAGAAGAGAGGCCATCCTGCAAAAGGCAATGTACAATACAAAATATAGAATGACTATTTTGATACATTGGAGGGTAAATGAATGATTTTACTTTAAGTATAGTACTTGGTTATTTATTAGCAATTAATCGTGCTTGCTCAATACTTACATTGGTACAATTTTGGACCTTGCATGCTTCATACTCCTCGAAAATTCAGGATAGCTTTTATGAAGGTCCCACGACGGCCCTGGTTGGGGCAACGCCTGAAACGCCTTAACTCCATTGACCACACGTTTAAATCCATCCTACACACACAACACAGAACAATCATCAACCATTAAACCAGGTAAGTTAAAAGTACAAGCTGTGATAATAAACCACATTATTAAAAGTGAACAATTAAAAAAACAAATTTACTTACCGTTGAAAACGCCTGGACAGATTTATAGCCAGGCAAAAATTCTGTCGCATCTTCTTTATCGTCCTCCATTTCAGTTGCAGTTAATCACACGTGAATAAATCAAATTACGTACAACTGATTTGACGGTTGCCCAACAATGTATGGGCCCTCGCAATCACCCAACAATGGCAAACTCCACGACTGACGATACTCACGAACGAACAACAAACAACGTAAACACGAGAAGCTCACGGTTCTTCTTTGAAAACTTTGCACACGTATTTACACGTTCAGAGAAAAGATAATCTTTACAGCATACATACAATTTCAGTAATTTGGTTCAAAATTCTCCTAACATGTTGCTCCAACTAATTTACAATTAAGAATCCAAATAGAAAACATGTTTTCTCATGTTTGTTGCATGTCGTTAGTTGTGAAACATGTGGACCACTGGCTGCTGGCACAAACATTGCTCATCGAAGATGGAAATCGTACTCCAGACATTTACCGGCTTTCTCGTGTCTCCGCATAGAGCAGTTGGGATATCATGCTACATTCTAAATCAACATGAGTCATTGTTCGTGCTTCTCGCTACTCTTCATCTCTCTTTGTCTCTTGCTGAGTAGCTGAGTGCCGACAACGAGGATTTGACTTGGACTTGCAAGAAGTTTTCTTTCTTGCATTTTCGAGTAATAGTGTTAATTAATTTCATGCAAAATTGATACAAGAAACTACAAGAAATCAACAATAAAATGAAGATGAAAAGCCACTGAAGAAGCACATTTCATTTAGAAATTTTTGACTTTGATTGCATAATATCCATTTTTATTCATCAAATAGGCATCAATTATTATGCATGTTATCCACAATCCAAGTATAAAACTTTTGTTGGCATTTTAACAGAATAGTGTTTTTATAAAATGTAGAAAAACACCCATCTGTAATCAGGGGTTTGTGTTAATACAAAAATATTGTGTCAACTCATTCAATGCTTAATATTTGACAGGACAATGACAATATTATTCATTTCGACCTTGATCGCAAGCGGAAATTTGTCGATGATCTGTTTTTCTGGAAAAGTTGATAGTACCAATAATTCTTGGGTTTGTATGCTCTTGTCGCTTGTCGTTTTCTCTGCGGCTTAATATTCTTACTTTTAGTTTGCCTCAAGTTTAAAACGCATTTTAAATTCAATTTTAGCCACATGAGCAGCTTTTTAACAACGACTATCTGTCAAAAGGCTAGATATTTAGATTCAAGTCGAATGCATGTATTCATGTACATACATGTTTGAATGGAGGGACATATAGTCATGAAATATGAACTAAATTAATCAATGGAATATTATTACCAACCATCTACTTAGGTCTAGCTTTCACTTGTCTCAGCCGACTAGCTATACATCTCTACTCTAAAAGTCGCACGCTTGGTTGAATTAATCAACAATCATAACACATTAGGGGAAGGATGGATGCGATGGTAAGCTGAAGCTCATAAAAATGATGATCTAACATATTTATTCTTCCTGGTCTGGCAAGCAAAATAAAACAGATCACTGGTTTGTCAATTGCTAAAAAAGGTTGCATGCTTTCTATTATTTATTTTACTAGCTAATACAACATCGATGCTATTATGCTCCGGCTGTAAATAGAGGGTCATTTACATCTTGTCTTGACATGTATGTATATCATACAGATTTTATGAGAGCATAAATTTTGATGATTGTCAAGCAGCGAATGAGTGTAAAATTGTCACTTGCACTTTGTGCAAGCTTTACCTTTATTTGTTTTGGTAAATTTGATAAATTCGCAGCATTATTTCATTTACAAGGGTTTATCTTGGGTTTGCGCACTGTAATGTATATACCTGAGTTAAATAGAAAAAACATAAACAAAAAATATCACTCACGATAAAAATGGGATGTGTTTGTCAAAAACCTGTGTAATGTGATGTAATCTCAATCTCTTGGTTCTTTACTTGCACTACCGATTATAATTTTAAATCATTTACAGTCGTTTGTATGCGCCAGGTATGTATGATTTGAAATCATGCATCGCCTCGATTGCCTGAAGCAAAGTCACCTACAAAGAGACATAAACAATTTTTTGCTTCTGCAAATCTTATACTTATAGATTTTACTTGCGCGCATGCTACATATATTGGTCAAATTATTATAGTTCCATAGTATGAAAATAATGCGTCAGTCAGAGAAGTGCTGATTTGTAGCCTGAATGACTGAATGAAGAAGACCTCAATAAAAGCAAGCATACATACTTTGTGAATTGTAAGTAGAGAAGGCGCTTCTTATTATCGCCATTTATACTTGGAAAAATGCAAAAACTTGTAGGTTGTTTCTCAGCATCTCTGCTAATCGTAGGATAGTTGGTGAAGATAGACTTGCTGGTTACTTTTTGGTTGATGACCAGTGCAACTAGTTTTTCTTGGTCGAAAAACACACACTCTTACTCGCTAAGAACATGATTTTTTATAGTTGATTGTCTCATTGCAAATCTCAAAGCGAGATAAGGATGGCAAAGACGGATTACTCAGTAACACGGTGTGCCCGAGTACACGAAATAACACCCTCTGCAAATATTTTTAAAATAAATGCTGTGACGAATGTCCAGTTCATGAGAGAGTAAAATCTCGTGCATACACATACGGATAGCCGCACAAACCACAAACACAAAGTCAACACTCATGCAATTACTGCAGTGTACACAGCACATGTTAAAACATTTACAATAATAATTATGAAGAGCTGATTAATCGAATGTATAATAATCTCACCACATCCTCTCCATCCGTTCAGTCGGTCGATGTAGAGGTACCCCGCAACCAAAACAATTGTTCAGTTCATTCATTTTCTGTTGCGCATTATAATATTTTTTGGTACTTCAGTATCGGTTTATGATGTAATATGCAATTAGAAATACAGAGTCCCAATGGTTTATCACCATCGGTATGGCACGTTAAAATGTTTGAGACAGGTGGAAGAACTGTGTGAAAAGAATTCATTATAGTGAATTGTGTGTACGTATGAGTGATATGTGATCAAAGTTTGGAGCTACTCCGTAATAGATTTGTATTTAGTCAGAAAAATTAGTCGTCACTATATTTCTCGCTACGTTAAAGTCAATTGATGACTATGGCGTTGTGGGCGAAAATACAATCGCTAAGTATGGATTGTCAAAGGCAAATTTTGTCTTTGTACAATGAGGAGGATCCCAAGTACAAGTTTCCCATTGAAGTGCGAAATTTATTTGCAGAGGTGATTGAAAGTGCAGTTTGGTAAGTGAAAAGTCATAAATGATTCATTAACCTAATTTTTAAATGACAACTACGAAACGGCAGCTATACAATATTTTGTATTTGTAGAATATTAGCACAAAATATTTTAATATTTAGTTAAAGCCTGGGTCAGTGGTCTGCAAAAATATTCTTCATGTTAGATTCCTTCTTGTTTCCTTATATTTAATTATGTACGCTAACTATTTCCTACAAAACCACATTTGAAACATAATCTGCATGTATTCCATCGTTTATTGTGTTGAAATAGGAGTTTTAATATGTATTTTCCTAAATGCATATTGTCTCAATTTAATGTTTTCATTTTAGTGCCGGAAACATCAATAGTGTAGATGGAGGTCTTGATCCATACAACGTACAACACGGAGACGCTATCGTGAACTTTTTCAATTCATTGATTGCTCAGCTTGAAGAACGACTTGGGAACGCACAATCTGGAGATCAATTTTTCACAAAACACAAACTGTCAGAGGCACTGACTAACTTAAAAGTAAGCTTGATTAATTTTCTTGATTATATTGTAGTTCAAATTATTGATGGATTCTTCTACTAAAGGTATGCACTAAGATTCATGAGTTATGCCATTCATGATTATTCTACATTTTCTATTCTTGAAGGATTAATGTCTATAAGCTCACACGTGTGTAATGTGATAAGTTTAGTGAACTTAAGGTCTTTTATTGTGAACACGTCTCAGTAAATATTTAAATTAAGCTCGTAAAAGTAGTTTTCAACTCGATATCATGTCAAGATTTAAGTTTAAGTAGGTACACAATAATGTTGAATAGCTGGTTTCGTCTTGTTTTTGTTTTTGTAGAAATTCATAGCATGTTGCATTTTATAATTTTTTGTGCTTCAAAATTTTAAAATGCAACTTGTTAGAGGCAGGGTTTAACAAAAGTAGCTGAGCATCTCGTTTTAGAAAGAAACACCTAGAATCACGAGATGATAATTCATCCATAGTTCAAGGCATGCATTTATCATGGCATTTTTATAGACACAAGACAGACAAATCTGCGGACTAGGTAAGTTTGTGGGTTATATCATTGCGTTTAGCAATCCAGATTTTTTGCATTTTTCATGTTTTGGAAAAATATATAGTGCATTCGAACAAACATAATAAAGCATTTATGCCTACTGATTATGAATATAATTTGAGGTGACCTTCAATCTCGCGCATACACACGTGGAGAAGAAATGCAATCTTTCTGCAATAGTAATGAAAATCAACATTTTAAAATACTGTGCTTACATAACATTACATGGCGCTATTTTAAAACTTTACAATGTATAATAAAGACCAATATTACGAATGTATGTAGTAATATTCGCTTATTCAACAAATCCAATGCCTATCAAGCCTACCATCCATACATAATGAGTCCTTTCATGTATATACCTACTTACGTATCATAATTAATCATCAATGTTAACTGTCAATTTACCTAAATTTATGATATTTTGTAGGATAAAAAACAGAGAGATCCACTTGGCATGTACGAACACATTAGAGGACGCATAAAAGCAGAAGTGTCATTGGTGTTACAACAGGAAGCAGCCGATTCAAGCAATATGTCACATGATCGGGATTTGATACTGGACAATATTTATGACATAAAGTCGCATATTGCTGAAGGCACAAATATTCTCAAAGAAATACGTTCTAATGAAGAAAACTTTGCCCTTAATTGCAACCAAAAACAAGAATTTGAAGGTGCCTATTTTTAAAATGAAAATATCTTGAAAGTTCATGCTGGAAAAATGTTAAAATATACATTCACGCAGAAAATATTTTGAATTAATTACAGGTATACTGAATAATCGTGAGCATATACAAAGTGTGACCCAACAATATCCTGACTATGAGGCTCGAATCCGAACCAAGCATGCACATTTAGAGAGCTGCCTTGAGCAAAGCGTAAGTACCTACATGAAATCATTTTCTCATTAAGTCGACGGTCTTGCATGGAACATGAATGCTTTTATACTAGAAACATAAACGACCTAAAAATATAATCATTTGTGATATTACAGATAAGAAATTTTCAAATTTTAATGCAACGGTTTGAACAAACGATATCAGCCAACATAAGCTATGTGGGAATTCTACAGAATCAAATAATCAGAGAAAATCTCTCTGCATGGAAGCACGAGCAGCAGCAAATGGCCAATGGAATAAAAAAAGTGCACGCAGTCAGTCTAGATAGGTTACAAATTTGGTGTGAAGAGCTAGCCGATCTAATTTGGAAAATCTATGAACAATTAAAGGAAGCTGAGCATATTCTTCAAAAAGGAATTGTCCCAACAGGAAATGTTGCGGACCTCACATTTGTACAAAATCGCACAGATGAAGTAATTGGACTGCTGCAAGAACTATTGAACAATTCCTTGATTGTAGAGGAACAACCGCCTCAAATCATAAAAACGAAAACGAAATTTCCCAAGCCCGTCGTTGTAAGTTTGTTAGTAGGAAAGCGCTTAAATATTCATATGAACAGTCCAGAACTGACAGCAAGGTTCATAGGTGAGGAACAAGCGAAAAGTCTTCCTGTGACTGTTGAAGTGGATACGATTGGTGAAATCACAAACGGGAAGGTGATGATGGACAAGAGCAGGGATGATTTAAAACGCATTACGTTTCCATTTAAAAATATGCAATTGAAATCAGTTAAAAGGACAGATAGACGAGGCAGTGCTACTAGCGAGCGAGTAATGGAAGAGAAAGCATGTCTGTATTTTGAATGTGTGGCAACAGTGGGTCCTGTAAAATTTAAGGTATATTTTTAAGCATATACAGATTTGTTTGTACTTAGACCAATCATCTAAAATCTAAATGCTAATCTCTTTGATTCCAGGTCTCCACCATCTCTCTTCCGGTGGTTGTGATAAGTCATGGAAGTCAGGAGGCATTAGCAGTTGCTACGATTTCATGGGACAATGCATTCGGAGAAAGAGGGAGAGAACCTTTCAAGGTGCCCACAGAAGCACCATGGGAGGATGTGGCTCAAATCTTGAACGCGAAATTTCATGAGGTGACTGGTCGTGGTTTAACACAAGATAATCTGTATTGCTTGGCAAAAAAAGCGTTCAGGTGAGTTTAGTCATATTATTTGGAGTATTTAACCCAATTTTCAGCCATACAGTCCCGATTTAGCAAACTAAAGATTTTGCATCTGTAATCTAGAAATCAGGAACCTCCATACCCAGATACTATTACTTGGTCACAACTTTGCAAGGAACCTCTTCCAGGCAGAGTTTTTACATTTTGGGCTTGGTTTCATGCAGCGCTCAAATTGATTGAAAAGAAAGAAACACATCTTAAGGACCTCTGGAAAGAGGGACTGATAACGGGCTTTATTGAAAGAGAAACTGCTGAATCACTGATTTCCCGTTGTGACATTGGAACATTTCTTTTGAGATTTTCCGACTCCATCACAGGAGCAATCACAATTGCACTTCTCGTTAGACCTGGTATGATCAAGATCGAAGCCTCTGTCTTTAGCGATTTTGATTTTGCAATACTCAGGTCGTTTAATGTTGGTAACTTAATTTTATTAGGAACTGTGGTCAGCCTGAACCCATTCCAATTTTTAGACCTTCAGAGCAAGAAAATCTCCCTGTCTATAAAAGACCTGGACAAGCTGAAGTTTTTGTACACGCCTCACCGTTCAATCCCAAAAGATGAAGCTTTCAAAAAGTTTTATGAAAATGAAAATGGTCAAACACCTGGAATCACAAGTGGATATGTTCCCCTACTACCAACCATTCCGGATGGAGATAGCTCTAACGGCAGTGCAACTCCAGTACCTACATACGACGGAAGTAGATATTCTCATGGGAGTCTTCCTGGACTCTCCCCGATCTCCATTGAGCAATCTCAAAGCAGCCCATTCTTTATGCATCCCCCATCCCCCGCTTCTACACTTCACGACGTTCAAAGTCCTGCATCCACTATTGTGTAAATATTTAAATCATTGCTAACATTTGACAAATCTAATTATAAATGTATAACTATCATTTTAATCTCCCTTACAGAATGGATACCAACTACTATGAAAATAATGATAACGCCTCCAGTAGTTTCCTATATCTTCCTAACTCCTCCTCCACTGCTCCTATTAGCCCAGTGAGCAACAGTGGAGAGCTTGAAACGCCTCTACCAATTCTCAACTCAGAAGGACCCATGTTCCAATTCTCAGCCGAGTAAGTTGAAATAAGACATATAGATATATCTGATATTCTTGTGGATTCTTCCATGAATGACCATAAATTATATGTAACTATTTTGACGCTTGTCTCTTCATTATCGGTATTGGTATTTTACAGATATGATGCTTCGAGATTTGAAGACTTGATCCGAGTTGGAGATGAAATCATGGAGGAACAAGTGTGAAATTCATAGCTACTTTGGTGCTAAACTATCTCAATCCACAAAATATCCTGTAGTTTAAAACGACGTAACCCTTATTATAATAATAAGGATTATCATTACATTTAGATGTACATATTAAGTATTGCTAAATAACAAGTTTGTATAATATTTGCAAAATACAGATACACTGTACATACATAAATAAATCTTCTATTACCAATGAATACACCATACATTTGGCATACCTAATATTTTTATGCATACATATAAACTCCCAATACAAAGAAACGTAAATTGATTACGCTTTACGATGATTCCGATTCTGGCAAATAACCGGTTTGCGGAAACATTTTCGAACCGTTCGGGCTACACTTGTTCTAATTTTAGATTTTACTGAGTTCAATTCCCCTTGCATGCCTCATATTATGCATACATATTATGTATTATGACTTCACTGACATAAAAAGGATGAGCGCCTCTCTTTAGGCAAAAGCTGTTGTGCGAATTTATATAGACCATATTATCTTGCAATACTACAAATCTTTCAGAGATAATGAACTCATTGAATAAAAACTTTCATCCTTTTCAGAACACAGCATAATTATCCCAATGCTACATTGTTTTTATTTTTCGGATACGAATGAGAACTGAGCCAAGTAGTTGCAAAAACTGCAATTTCAGTTCCCGAGTGCTCAGCAGCAAAGTAGTGCTGCGCTGCAGGCTACGAATATATTAAAAATATAAAAGAACTTACCACCCAATTAGTGAAAAAGCAAAATGAATTTGTCAATTGCCCTTGACAAGCATACTCCATATTTTCCTGGAGAAGCAGTGACAGGGAAAGTTTTGTATGTAAAAAATTCAGAATTCGGAGATCTGGGCTTATCGAAAGTACTAGGTAAGTCTTTTTTGCAGAAAACAACATCATATGCGTGTCCATACATTTGCATTGAATTGAGATATTGTATATGTACAAGTTTTTAAATATTTTGCATTTTCCTTAGGAATCGAAATACAATTTAAAGGAAAATGTTCCGTAAGATTCACTGTGATTGATTTGCATCTATCGTCGCGGTCCTCAGGGAACCACTCAGCCAGCGAGATTTATTTCAATTCTTCGTACTTTTTAATTGGCGATGGTGCTAGCAGAATTATTTTTTTTTATCTATGCTTTAGTTGCTTTTATGCTCTTCAAAATGTCAATCCTTTTAAAACTTGTGAAATATTCCAGGCACCCAAGAGGTTACAGAGCTAGCTAACACAGGGGGGATAAGAGAATATCCCTTTAACTTCCAACTGCCTCGTGATATCCCCTCATCGTATAAGGGCACTCACGGGAGCATTGAGTACACCGTTACTGCAACAGTAAAGAAATCATGGGGCGTCAACAAGGAGTACACCCTACCCTTCACTGTAAATGCAAAATTTGATTTGAGCTTGCATCCAGCAGCTCGTCAATCTGCAGTGTCGAGAAAAACTGAGAAGATTGGAATATTATGGTGGAAAGGACCTATTCTTGTAAATTTTTCATTGAAGAGGAAGGGATATGTTCCCGGCGAATATATTCAATTCAACGCGCAAATTTGCAATGAAAGCAGTGTTAAGATTCATAAGGCAAAGCTTGTGTTAACACAGGTAAATAAATATGTCAGGTCAGGAGATGGATAAATGTTTTTGGAATGAATTGGTTAAATACTTTTTAATAACCTGTTGGATCAACAGGAATGCAAATATTTCGCTCAAAATGGAAGTCACACTGTAACGCATATCATCAAAAAGGTGAAAGGTCCTTCTGTAGCTCCTGGAAATTCAACATCTTGGGAGAATAATAATTTGCTCAAAGTGCCAACAATCTTGCCCCCGACTAATCTTGGGGGCAATACAAAGTTGATAGAAATGAATTATTTTTTGCACGTAAGATATTGATATGACACATCCGCTTAAATAAGTGCTGTCATAAGGGATTTGTGTGCATTGTATAATTCTTTCTGTGATACCGTAGATGATCGTACAACCGTCTTCTATTGCGATAAAGGACAAAACCGTTACGTGTAAGGTACCTTTAATAATTGGTACAAGACGGGGCCCAGCATGTCGAGACAGTTACCCTGG